>CM060950.1:108866423-108921423 GCA_030765055.1 Mantis religiosa
TGTTGCACTTTTTAATAATGTAATCTGGTATGCCATCGCATCTTACACTTTTTTGGGTGATAGACTTCTAATAATTTTAGTCATTTCATCCTCTGTCACTGGAGCTAAAAAGATTGTGTTTAATTGTGTTTGTGCTGAAGGTTGTCTACTATAATCTACATCCTTATGCACATTAAATTTTAGCAATGCTACTCTAGTAATTGTTAATAGATTGGCTATAGTATATGGATCATCCTCTGCTTTACCATATTTAACACCTTCAAATTCTAAATATTAGAATTTGGTACTTTAGTTTCAGAGTTTATTACCTGCCTCATGGCTTTGGATTTATTGGTTGCACTTGTGATGTAGGAATCATTGCATTTCCTTTTTTGCTGCTTTTATTATCCGGTAGTAAATTGTTCTGTACTTTGTATAATATTTATTGAAACTTTCGGATGTGTCATTTTCCCTTTTTAACCTGTTTAAAAATCTTAGCAGTTCGCTTGCTATTCTAATTCCAGACGTAACCCAGCCTTTTTTATGACTCATTATTTTAACCTTTTTAGTTGGAATTGAAGGTTTGAAATAATGATGAAAAGTACAGAAAAAGTTGCTGAATGCCTCATCTACAGAACTACTATTATAGACATTATTCCAATTTTCTTGTGATAACATATACTGTAACTCCTGAACATTATCATCTGTGCAGTTTATAATTTCTTTATAGTAACAATTTGTTTGGTTCTTATTGAATTTATAAAATATTTGTAGAATTTGGGCACAATGGTCCAAAAACCCAGAATCAAATAAAAAAGTTAAAGAGAGATGGCTAAAACAATTAGGAGAAAAATGTAGATTAGAATAGATGACATGGGAAAATGTGTAAAAAGGAGTAGAGGGCCTCCAATACTCAAAAACCTAGGGTTAGGTGTATGGGGACCAAATTATTATTCAATGGCAAGCAACATGGTAGGATTTTCAGGATTTAGAAATATATGGCGATTTACAGTATGGATTTTATAATTGTAATCTTGATTTTGTATTTACAGTTGATGACGTAAAAGAAAAGATGAGAAATAAATTACAAATTTCAAATAAACACTTTTATTATAAATGGTGCCATAGACAATGGTCACTTATGATACATGAAATTACCATTGATTAATGGTAATGGAAATTTAGGAAGGAATCATTTGAGGACTAAATTTGTGTACCTTCCTAGTGTTTACTAGTATTGAGGACTGAAAAACAAAACATGGAAAAAATTCAATCAGGAAGGACGGACCTTGTAGGATTTCAACCAAGAATCTCCCATCGATAAGTCGAATGTCCTAACGACCTTAGTCATCCATGTTGGCAGGAATGAACTGAAGTACAGCATTTTCATTGGAGAAGAGTCAGTTAAGATTCAAAAGAACTAGCATTATTTTTCTTTAAACTTAAAATTAATGAAATAGTTTAGAAATGAATAGTTTATTTAATTTTCAAGCAATTGAAAGCATCTTTACTATACTATAATTAAATCACTTTTTCTTTTAGTAATTGTACTATATGTTCTACTAGTATCGAAGTTTACTGTACAATTCCACCCACCCAAATGTATCTTAAGTAGTCACTTATGTTAAGATCCTTTCTTAGAATTTAATTTACCTCCCAAGCCTCAACCCTTTGTTGCCATGCTGCTAGCTTCTCCAAACTCTCCATTCTTCTTTTTCTTTCATTGATGAGAATTGCAACATTCCTCATAGTATCCAGAGCCTCCTGAAGTGTGCTATAGTCTGGATGATCAGTCTGTGCATAATGTAAGATATACATGAAGATATACAGGCTTTCCAATAAACACAAACACACACACACACACACACACACACACACACACACACACACACACACACACACACACACACACACACACACTGGCAGAAAAAATGCAACCCCATCCAGGATTACTTAACTTTAATGAAGAGTTAAGTTAAGGTACTGCATCATTATAGCATCATATGATAAATATAATAACTTCATTCATCAATACAGTAACTCCTCAATATCCTACATGTCCAAGTTTCAATGAACACTGTCCTGAGGGTATTGCATCATTCTGCAGTGTGTGTGTGTGTGTGTGTGTGTGTGTGTGTGTGTGTGTGTGTGTGTGTGTGTGTGTGTATGAATAAATTACATAAAGTGTATATATATATATATATATATATATATATAAATTGATTTATATTGCAGTGCTTTGGTAAAATAATATTTTGTTCTACAGAATTTTCACTTTGTGGAGTGGTTTCCATCATCTGTAACTTGAATGCCAAGTGTTTGGAAACCAAAAAGTAACTAAAGTTGTATTTAGAGCAGATGTTTGAAATGTTCATATTGTTTTTGTGCACACGTTTTATTCCTTTGGAACACATTAATGGAAAAAACAGTTGCTCTTGTGAAATATTTTCAGTTCCTCATCATTAGAGACCAGATGTTACGCACTTAAAAAGTTCAAAATAGGCAGGCAAATATATATAAGCAAAATAAGTACTAAAACTAAGAAATTAGAAAGATTGGCAAAATCCTTACAGCTACATGCAAAAGATACAATAGATTAGAACTATGAGCACATTTTGGATGTCTTTAGATGCTAATTGAAATAAAGCATTTAAATCATGTAGTACTTAATTAAATTACATATCTTATATATGTAGATTAACACATAAATCACACATAATATAGTGGGTCTAACCAAAGTTCTGTATGAACAGTATTGCTAGTTTAAATAAAGGGATATCACCAACAATAAATCGCTTACAAGGATGCACTGGAAACTGTGTCTTGCATTTTGGATATGAACTAGGAGGGGATTAGAGTTGCTTTTAGCTCATCATTGTTTGACTTTTTAAAAACAGCAGATTTGTGCTTTGTTATTTATACGTGTTGCAATATATGGCACTTTATTGCGCAGTTCAGTAATGTTTTTAATGCTTTGTACAAGAGGATTAAGCCATCATTTGAGAATGTTTTCCTACTAAACTCTTTCACAAAATTATTGAATTTTGGTTTTTCTTTAGGTGTGGTAGAGTAACTATTTGAAAATCCAACAACACTCTTGCACATCACCTGCAAAAAACACCTATCTTCAGTGAAGGAGGAAAACAGTCTCAATATGTTGAACAGTGCAGAATGGAACTAGTCATTGTCAAGGGCAAAGTTTCATTAATAACATGTATTAAAATCACATAGTAATTTTTGCCTAATGGGAGTGATTTGAGTTGAAAGATTTACTTCCTATCCTGATTATTTGAGAACTCCTTCTCATGCTTCATTCTGGCAGGTTGTATTTAATACTTCATTTTGCACCAAGCACAGGAATATCTGCCCTCTTTCTCTAGCAATGTGAGTTAAGTTTGACCCTGTTGCAAATCAGTGGGTAGTAGTCTTTTACAGGCATTTATAAAATTACCAGGTATGTAAAACCTTTCTTAGAAAAATTGCCACTGACTTTCAATAAATGAGAGAGCTATCTTTAGACAAACACTTTAGAAACACTCCTAATTACACCTCACTATCATTAAAGGCATCTGACAGAGATATCATTTATAAGCAAATTTAAGTAATGTACAATGTGCCATACACTAATGAGTCATGACATGCAAATTGCATGTATATCAACCATTTTTATCTAATTTTTCAATAAAATGTGTTTTTAGCATTATATGTTAAAATAAGCAAAACTAGGCAGATATATATAAAGCTCTAAGAATAGTGGACTGAACTAAAATTGTCATTTTTTTGATATCTCAAATTATTAAGATTTTGGCTAACATACAGTCTCTACATAATTTTTTTAAGATTATGAGAAATATTTACATATGTTGCACATTTTAATTATTCTGATAAATAAACACATATTGTTCTAAATGACACCTTGTATTTTGTACAAACACTGTGAACATGCAACTGTTCATGAAACTATTAATGCATTTCACTGCAGCTTTATATTAATAATGCTAGTCATTTATTGCTGTTAGCACTAAATAAGGGTGGGGATCAGCAGCAAACTTGGGGAAAGCAGTACCTGTTATGCTTCCAACTGAAGACCTTGTGTTTAACGTTCACTCCAATTGCTAAAATTGTATTTATGAGACTACTATGTAAATGTGTGTGCCTCACATTGTTGAACAATATATGAAGCATTGAAAGTACATGTTAAACAAATAACATTAAGCAGATTTAAATCCCATGAGTTTCAAGTCAGTGCAGTGCTAAACAATGTGATATGACAAGCTTTAAATCAAGTCAAGAAAACATCTCATTATGCTAGTTTGAAATGTCAGAAAATATATATTAAATTATAGATGAGTCGTATTTATTACATGTCAGCACCACTTCAGAAAATATGTTCGACATATGTTTTGTTTATTTCATTTGGGACTGCAAGTAAGCAATGGAATTTAGCGTATTTATTACCAGCCATTTATCCTGGTGTAGCAGTAGTTTGGATAAACAAAATTTTCTGTTCGTACAGGTTTATGTGACAAAAAAAAAAAAATTACTAGTTTCAAAGATCACATTTACCTGCCACTATTAGTTTCATGGCTCTCTACACTGTTCTTATTACACAAACTCTTCAGGGACTTTAAATTTACTCTGTTAAAATTTTGATCACAGTAATAATCACGCAGAAGTGCACCACTGTTCACCACGGGTTAACTGACTGTGGTTAGCTGGCAGACACTCACCTTGGTTGAGTGCACCACTCTTAGGCAAACTCTACACTGCATCAACTTTTTCATTCATTCTATCTATTTGCTGAAGCACATGCATATTCATCATGCAATGAAGGAAAGCAAAAGCAGTCCTAAGTTTTTCTAAACGTGTGGTAGACATGTTATTGTGAGGGCTACTTTTTTTCAAGGTCCGTTTGGTCATGAAATTAAATCCACAGTGAAAATCAAAAATGTTTTATTTGCAACATTTAGCTACGGTTATCAGCTACTTCTCTACATAGTTGCTGCTCCGACTTAGATATTTTTTGTAGCATGGTATCAACTTTCCAATCCTCTCATCCTGCCTATGCTTTCAGCCAAGTCTGTATGCTGGTCTACAGTTCACTGTCAATGCTAAAGTACTGTCCTCCTAGTCTCTTTTTCATGCGAGAAAAGAGATGAAAATCGGAAGGAGTGAAGCCCAGGCTGTGAGACGAATTATCTAACCCTTCCCATCAAAAACACTGCAGGAGGTTTTTTGTTGCAGCTGCAGTGTAGGCCCTAGCCTTGTCATAAAGAAGAACAATGCCTGATGACAACATTCCTCTTTGCATTCCTCTTTATAAATTGCCCTTTGTAGATTCTGAAGTGTCATGCTGTATGAGGCTGCAGTGATGGTCATGCCACATCCCATGGATTCCATCCAGTGAACCCCTCTTCATTCCTAGAACACAGTAGCCATACATTTTCTGTTGGAGAATTTTTGTTTGAACTTCTGTGATTTTCATGGGGAAGAAGAATGCATCCACTGCTTGAATTGCTCTTTTGTTTTTTCAGTTTTGTAAAGGACCCTGTTCTCATTCATCATGGTTGCACTGGAGAAACTTTAAGGCGTCACCTATTTGCTGTGTTTTGTGATGGTTGGACAGCATCTTGGGAACCCACTTCATGCACAGTTTGCAGTAATGAAGTGTCTAAGTCATGATGGTGTAGAGAGATGACCTTAAAATTTGGTGATACTTTTCTTGCAACACAGAAATTGTGAACCAACAATCTTATCAAATCGTCTGATCCACTCCTAAACAAGATCATCATTGGTTGACATTGATTTGCTTCCCTGACCATCTGTTCATGAATGTCTGTTTGCTGTGCTTCAAAGTTCCTTTACCATTGCTACATTTTGCTGTCATTTGTTAATGTTTTACCATACACACAATTCATTCATCAGTGAATTTCAGCTATGTTGCACCCCTCTGCATGAACAAATTGAATCACAGCACATGCTTCACATTTGGCAGGAGGCACTATTATTCTAGACATGTTTACGTGCTCACTGCACACTCTCAACTGACATGTACAACATGACAATTTCAATGGTCATACTAAAGGCACTGTGCAATACATCTGTGCAAAGCTTCATCTGATTTTCACTATGGTTTTAATTTCACAACTGATCAGGCTTTGAGAAAAAAATAGCCCTCATACATTGAACATGCAAATTTTAAGTGTAGAGATAACAGCAATAGCTTAAAGAGGACACACAGGAAAAACTGATTTTACAATTGAGTAGAAAAATGAGCTCAACTATTATGGATTTTTTTCTTTCCTTTCTTTTACACTGATAAAAGTTCCATTTAGTTTAGTAAACATTTGCCTTCTGAAATAGACAGAAAAAAAGAAACAAAATATTAATCCAGATAAGATTTGAACTTGTAACCTTTAAATATGGAATGTACATATTACTCCCACAAGTTTGACGACTTCAAACTTTGGCACTGACTTTGTTAGGCTATCAGATTCTTATGAATGTGCAATAATGATATTAACATTTCTGAAAGTGCTCTGAATGCATTAAATCCATTTATAGCTACCCAAATATCTGCACTGTTCTTGAAAGTATGCTTCACCTAATATTATAAGCAATTTTGATATATAATGCTGAGATTATGTGGATCTTCTTTATTTCTTTGGCCATCTATCACACAAAAAGCCTTAAGGCACTAAAGACTTCAAAGTATCTACCAGAGAGACCATAACTTTATCAGGATACCTTCACTGGTGAAAATGGAGTGTTTATTTTGTATGGGAATTCTGACCTCTACCATTTCATTATTTTACATTAGGCATATGAAATGGGAGATAATTTACAAAAACCAACCATTCATGGCCAGTCTGATTTAACTACAGTAAAATACTCTATAAACTTTTATCATTGTCAGTGTACCACAGATGGCCATTCATCATAAACAAAGTCATTATTTTAGCATTCTTGATCAAGAATTGTACATTTGGCCTTTAAAGTATGAGATTTATGAATGTTGCAACATTTACATGAAAGCAGAAGTTAATTGCAACCTTGATTTTCTGTATGCATGAGTTCATAAATAAGAGCCTAGTTGTAAAAATAAAATAAAAAAAATACTTTAGCCAAAAGACACCATTTTTCTACCATTAATAGCTTCAGTATTTGGCTGTGCGAGTGATGTACCTTGATAACTTAAGCTTGAAGTGAAGCAATGTAATTCTTTGTATACATCAGTGCATGCATGTGTGTGTGTGTGTGTGTGTGTGTGTGTGTGTGTGTGTGTGTGTGTGTGTGTGTGTGTGTGTGTGTGTGTGTGTGTGTGTGTGTGTGTGTGTGTGTGTGTGTGTGTGTGTGCGTGTGCGTGCGTGCGTGCGTGCGTGCGTGCGTGCGTGCGTGCGTGTGTGTGCATGTTATACTAAGAATATTATAAGGGGAGATTAGAAGCTGCTAAAAATATGTAACAATTGCATACAGCAGTTATTTATAAGTATGCAAAACTTTCTGTGTAATCAGAAAAAATTATGGTCAAATAGTTTAACAATTCTTTCATATGCAAAACTTAAATATTTGAAATGACCTAAGATGTTTATATTACATACCTTAATTTGCTTATGGTATTGAACATGCTATTGATGTATGTGTGAGCCATTTTTACTAAGTACAGAAAAAAGAATTCTAAACCAGTTGGTCACGAATGTTTCAGTTTACACAGGATCATAAACACACAAATTTATTCAACTGCTATGCCATTATATCTTGGTTACTTATTTTTAGAATAAAGGATGATTAAAACTATAGTAGTGCACAAAGTTTCTTTCATAACCAGTTTAGGCAGTATGAGTATGTTTCAGTAGTACTTAGTATTAGGACTAGGAGAGGTTTCAGTACGTAGGGCCCATTGTTCCTATGCCCCCAAGTGGAGCACCCCAGGAGGAAGGATGAGGTGAGAGGAGACAGAAGGCAGCCGATGCAAGGAGCCACGACAATGCAGAGGGTAGGGTCCCTACAGTTTACTTAGACTTCCCCCGACAGGCCAGGACAATGGACATGCTCCCCTACTGTGGGACGGCAATGAGCCCAGCAGCTGAGCCCCAAAGGTCCCTGGCTTGTGGTCCTGAAATGGTCCCACCAGAGGTGTGGAGACTGGCAACTGACCTAATGGAGGAGGAAATAGTTTACCTCAGAGCATATCATCCCGCCATGTACCGCCAAGACTCCTGCCGGCACTTCTACGCTGAAAGAGACCACCAGATGACAGATGATGTGAAATGATAATGGAGATGAAATGAAGGGACAGGAAATTCGGGGGATGTAATTAACTTACCCAGCGTTTGCCTAGCAACTCGGGAAAACCCCGAAAGAAACCATGGGTCAGGTTGGTTGGCCACAGGAATCGAACCCGGGCCTCCCAAATGTGGGCCACAGACGAAACTGCCTGAGCCATCCTGCTCGATTTCTGTAGTACTTACTCTTAAATACAGTTGCAAAGGTAATAATGGTAAGATAAAGTGAGATAATGTGGTCAAATGGGGACTTTGGCACTGTGACTATATGGCCTCTTGTATCTGTGCTACATGAGAGTTAAAACAGTTATTTTAGATTTAATTTTATTTAAATTTTTTTGTAATTGTAGTGAATAGGGAATCAGGTTAAAGATAACAATTAAAAGTTTGAAAGTGATCAGATAGATAGAAGAAAAGGGAACTGAATATTAATCATGGTTTTAATAACAATAATATTAATGTAAATTTTAAAGAAATATTATTTTAGTGTTAAATAGTGTGAAAGATTGATTTAAAATATAAATTATAAAAATATTATTACAGCGAACATTGTTATAATTGGATGTGACATGGACCAATAGAAAGATGTTGAGGTGCCATAGCAACAGCAGGACAAATAACCTGAAATTGGCCGAAGCAAGCTTCTTCTCCTTTCAGTCGCCATAGAGATTAGATGTGTGTGTTAGTCAGTCTGTAAGTCAGCAGAAAGGCTGTAGTGAAAAAAAAAATGGTGTAAGCAATACAATTGCTTTAGAAACACGTAATATCAATGTTCACAAAATTGATTATTTGTTTAGTGTTTCAAAGAGTTGTTTTAAATGGTTTAATTAAATTAAAATATAATTTTGGAAAAGAAAATTATATAAAATTGTTTAATTTTCCTACAAATCCATCATCGCTTCTCATTTGCGACCACACCCTGACAAATAGATCTTCATGCTAAAACAAGAGCAGCTGTGGTAAGTTCCAGAATCCATCGCAGCTAGGAATGTCAGGTCCAGCATTGAGATAATCAATGGGGTGCATCATTGCATCACATCACCACCATCACCTCATCATGACATATGAAACAATTTCGTTTCATATTGCTTACCAACATGATGCTTCAAGAGCATCAGCAACACCACTTCATCCCTACATATGAAACATCTTGTTACAGGGTAGCACCCTGGGAGGTGGTATGAAGTGAGAGGTGACAGAGGGTGGCCAATTTAGAAGCCCAAACATACCAGAAAGCATGGTCCCTGTCATTTACAGATTGAATCTCTTGGTAGCTTATAGTTCAATGGCAGCTTTAACCACAGGAGCAGGACATGCCCTCTATGGGTTTGAAGCCAGAGGCCATACCCCTAAAGGAAAAATGTTTGCAGAGCACAGATTCCCCCATGCAGTGCCTGAGATACTTGTTTGCACAAACAGCCCTAAACGGACCAATTGGATGAAGTGAAATGAGAGTCATAGCCCTAAAGGACAAATGTTTGCAGAGCACAGATTCCCCCATGCAGTGCCTGAGATACCTGTTTGCACAAACAGCCCTAAAAGGACCAATTGGATGAAGTGAAATGAGAGTGGAGAAAAGTGGAGGGACAGAAAATCAGAGTGGTGTGATATATCTTCCCAGCATTTACCTAGAAACCCAGGAAAGTCTAGAAAAAAACCCTGAACCACAACCTCCCATATGTTGGCCACAGACATTACTGTCTGAGACATCCCACTCTTTAGTAGTGGTATGAAAATACATGTCTTTTTTCAGATTAAGATCTTTTAATTTTTAGAATTAATAGTTAATGTGATGCTTTTACATGTGAGTGTGCGTGCGTGAAGTGAATCACGCTAACATTGCTAACATTGTATTAAACCATCTTACTCAGGTCTTAAGTGAAAACAATTTAAATATTAATATAAATAAAACAAAGTACATGTTTATATCAAACAGAGAAGCTGATTTTAAACCTGATGTAAATATTGATGGAAAAAGTATAGAGGAGGTTGAAACCATTAAATACCTGGGAATAATATTTGACAATGACCTTAATTGGCATGCTCATATTGATGAATGTTGTATTAAATTAAATAAGGTTATTTATTTATTAAGATATATGTCAGCTTTTTGTAGCATGGAAATATTGTTGAATATTTATCATAGTCTTTTTATGAGTTATGTAAATTACTGTATAACAATATGGGGAGCTGCTTCAATGGAAAATGTAAATAGAGTGTTTATTCTTCAGAAGAAAGCAATTCGCACTATGTTAAAGTTAAATATAAGAGAGAGTGTAAAGCCTGAGTTTATAAAAATGAAACTGCTTACCGTTCCCAGTTTAATAATACTCAGAACAGTACTACACATAAAAACAAATTGCTACAAAATAAACTCAGAAAATCATGACTATAACACTAGAAACAGGAATGACTATAGTTTAGTACAACATAGATTGGCAATGTTTGGAAAAAGTCCAAAATATAAAGGCATCGTACTGTATAATAAACTTCCTATGAAACTGAAGTCAATAACCAATGTAAATACATTTAAAAAGGAACTGTCTAAATATTTAATAAATAAGGCATTTTATTCTATTAATGAGTTTATCAATAATGGATGATTTTTGTAAATATAATTTTATTTTGTAAATGTAAATAATATACTGACAATGTCTGATGGATTTCTGTAATCTCTATGGACAATAAAATTGAATTTGAATTTGAAAAAAAAAAGTTTTTGAAGTTGAAGAGCCTCTGGACGATAATGATAAACAGGCAGAAAAGCACTCCAGAATATAAAATCATGTGATTTCAGATCCATGATCTTAAATTTTGCAAGTGTAGTGAATATCATTTTGAACTCTACATTTAATAATGTATGGAAGAAACATTTCTATGATAACAGTGTTGAATTAGACACAAATGCAATTGAATTACCTAAATGACTTTTACCAAACACTGGTTGTGGGTGGCGAGAAAGATGTCACAGTGGACAATATTGTCGCGGCAACAGGCATAAAAGTTTCGGCACAAATAGAAAACAGACGGCGGCTATTGTTTCACAGTAATAAAGAGCTTGCATAAGCCGTTAACTATAGCGCGGCTAGTATAAACAAATAGCCGGCAAACAAGGATAGCTGATGTAAAGGACTTGCCGGCCTAGTTAGGGTTTCAGTGTTTGGAAGGTTCTGGTGAGATCTCGATTGACAGAGAAAAGTTGTTTTTCTTTATTGTTCCGGAAATATCTCGAATTTAGGAATGAGTTATTTGAGGAAGTGCCGACTTGCCAAGAGTTAGTTGTAAACAGAGTGAGTAAGCAGAGAACAGCTGAAAGTATTGATGTTGTAATCAGTGGAAGCTGAGTAAGCTGTTTGTTATTGTCATCGACCATGGTAGACTGATTGTGTATGTAACGTAATGCTGCTTTAATCTATAAGTGTATTTCTACGGAAATAAAGAACATTTGGAATATCTGCAACTCAGCCTTTTAATTCTATGAACCCACAAATTCACAATATCAAAGACTGGCTTGACAGAGATGAAGATGATCCAGGCTATCACATCATGACTGACAAAGGCTTGTGGAAATCGTACGCAATGCAAGAGACACTAATAGCAAATCTGTGGTTCAGGATGTGGATTTCAGAAAGTCAAAAGTGAAATTAAGCAAGGTTAAACAGCGACTGAATTGTGTAACACACTTTGTCAGGAAAACTGATAATAAACAGATTTATGTAGTCTACCATCAAATGAGTCTAGAATTATACAGTGCATACTCTAATTTCATTAATAATTTTTCTTTGTGGTTTTTATTCTCTTAATTCAGACATTTGATAATCCAGTCAACATTAAGCTCCAGTTGGTCTGGATTAACAAGGTTTTACTGTACTTTTAATAACAAAAACTCCTGATCCTCTACAGGAAGCTAAAACTAGAATAGGGAAAGGAGATGCATATAAAAAAGGAGATAAAATGACAAGGAAGGAATTGCATGACTGGAAGGCTGGAATAGGGTTGGTAAAATTGACATGTGATTTTGAAATGTGAAGAGATGAGGGGTAAGTTAACATTGAAGGAATGTACTAATTTACTGATAGATATAATAGGAAAATTTCTGAAATTAAAATTAGTTAAGGGTAATAAGAAAATTGGTAATTATTTAAGAAGAGTGAAACAAAAATGGATGAGAAGATTATTTAAGGAAGATACATAGGTCCCTCGAAATAGAGTGTATGTAGCAGTCCCAGAAAGGAGATACCATGGTGCTGAAGCTTCTTGGGACATATAGATTTAGCAGAGCAACTCACAAGTTTAGTGTTCAATACATAAAGAACTGAGAGACGTCTATTTGTCCATAATTGATTAAGAGACTGGTGTTATGCCAATGGTTGGTCCATGGATTTAAAAGATATTAAAGCTTACCAATAGTGATCTTGACATTCAAAGCAACAAACTATAAGCACGCAAACAGACAAGTAGCATAATTCAATTAAGTGCAGACTGCATGATATATTTGCTGACTTAGAAAAAGCTTATGACAGGATGGACAGAGAAGCTTTTTGTTATAAGTAGAATGGTTATAGGTAGTTGTAGGTAGAATGAGCTAACAAGGAACACCTTTAACCTTGAATGCTCGGAACCTTGAATGCACAAATGCATGCTTGGAATAACAATCGGTTATAAACAGAACAGTGGTCTGTGTCATTTCCCTGCAAAATGTTCCATTCTACCTCATGTGACATTTTAATAGAAAACAAAATAAGATGTCATTACTATGGGAGGGAATTTTTATGTAACTTAATGACGTCAGTGTATCGGATATATTTTCTATTAGCAGTATCAAATTCTCTCTGCTTAAGGTACTTATAATAACACAAAACATACATACAATATTCACATCTAACAGTTGTATTAGTCCTCAAAGTACACATTCTGGATTTCAATGACAAGTTAATACATTCCATATCATTTTTGCATTCATGCAGTGCACTATCAAAAGCCACACTAATTATATTTGCAAATGACGATATGGGTGTGTCAATGTTATAACCTGCCTTTTGCCAAGCATATTGCAACATAGGCTTATACTTTGGTACAGCAAAGTGATTGTAAATCACAGAGTGAAGTTTGATGATGAAATAACAATCATTTATCTTCACTTGTGGTTTGTTACACTGTAGTCTTACAAAATCAGAAATCCTTCTGATATAGAGGTTATATTGCTGAATGAAGTATGCATCAAGGGGTTGGCAATATTTTGTTGTTTTTGGTGGCAATATCATCAGCATAGCATCTTTGTTTGGAAAACTTGCATCTAGAAGGGTATGATCTGTATGACCTGACGAGGAATCATACAGCTCTTTCCACTTTTTACATATTTGCCAAGAACTGAAATTAGAAAAAGTTTCATGTGTTCTTTAGTATTTTGGTTGCCTCTACATGAATGTTTCATGAACAGGTTGTTTCAATAAAATAAAGAGCTGAAGGTGTTCTTTATGTCTTGAAAATAGACGTACAACTTGTTTACTAGTCAGCCTATCATTGAAGGCAGACATTAATTGTGTAGCTATGGGTAGAGTTATGTAGGTACAGACTAAGACAAATTAATTATAGTTTTCTCTCCTCCGTGGAACAGTGTTGATCCTAAAGAGATTTCTTAATGGAATTGAACCTGGTCACTATTCCAAACATTAAATTTCTCTTATCTTCCTCTGTTACAAACATTTACTTCCTCCAGGAACTGTTGTGCCTTTTGATGTATACTATCACCTTCTATGTCCTTAATGTGTAAAATATAGTAATATGATTGAATGAAATGACATATTCAGCCTTTAGATGGTTCATAGAGGTAACTAAATCTTTGAAATTGTCCAGGTCAACCATTTTAGTCACTTCTAGTGCCAACATTTTCAGATAGCAATAGTGAACTGTAGATCCACAAGTCCTTGTACTATCAAGTTGTGATATTACATGCTCTTTTACAGTTGTGTCATTACAACAGTTTGTTTGCTCTGGAAAGAGCCCTACTTTCCATTTGCTAATCACATAATTTAAAATTAATCTGCAGTTTGATTTACTTTTAATGCACTTAAAGTGCCTTATTAGTTTGCTGTAGCAATTGAAGCTAAGAGTGTATTAGTCTTCATAAATGTTCTTTAGAATGCTGTCATCAATATTTTCTAATATACTGGGCCTCATTTTTTTTTAGAGAGTTCATACTCATTTCAACCTGATAAATTTATAATTTACTTGAAATTTAAATTTATTTGAAATTTAAAGAGATAAGTGCAGCGTGTAACAAATTATTATATTTCATTGTAATATTTGATTGCTCCTGTTGCTCTGTAGATGAACGTCATATAAATCTGTATATACATTTCCAGCATATTATCATGTATTTCTACGTCATCCCCATTATATTTCTGAATTATTATCTGACATAATATATCTGCATGTCATTACCATATTCAGCACATCACAACATTATTCCTAATATTTGGACCACATTCACCGAATTAATTCTCTATGTGATATCACTGTCACTGTTTACATAGTAACCCACATACAAACACTTCAAGAGACACCTATGTGCTGCAGCTATAATATTCACACAACTCGAGCACTATTTAGAGCAGTTGCAACATGCCCCATATAATGGTACTAGCCTGTAAGTGTGGAGTTTTGCATGGAAACGATACTGACCATTGTTATTCTAAAGGTCGCTTGTTATTCTAAGCATGCTCTTGCGTAGCACCAAGTGTTCAGCATTAAAGGCGCCCATTATAAGTATCAACAAGATTGAAACAATTATATTGAGTCAGTTACGGTTATAGCCAATGAGCTAGGGCTATGGTCAGATTGTAATAATGAATGATTTAATAAATAAATATTCCAACTAAACTCAAGATCAATTTTATGATACATACCTTTGTGTATTTGAGCAATTCTGCAAGCTGCAAGGGATATTTGCAGATGCGCTGAACTGGGGTGAGTAGATAACCATCAAGCGGTATCTCCATAAGCCCACGCATTAACCTGCAGGCTTCAAAAAATCTGCTGTAATTCTCACGTTCATACAGCTCTTGTAAAGTAGCTATAGCCATAGGATGACTATTGCAGTATTCAGAATATATCTGAAAGCCCTCCTTCTGCAAAACATGTTGTCTTTTAATATTTAGGTTTTCACATTATAAAGCAATCATTGTTTTGACATCACAAAACAGTAGATTTTAAAAAATATTACTCCTGAAATTTCTAATTATGTGTGTTAAATAGTTATATATAAAAAATATATGTTGCTGTGAATATGAAAAATACTATCCAAAATTCTGAAGTCATATCAAAACTTACATGTGAAAGAAAACATTCCCCTATACAGCTTTTGTGGGGAGCATCTTTGTCCACATAATTCTCTAGGTCATTAACAAAAGTAGACTGAAACTCCAGCAGCTCTTCCAAGTTACCAAATATCCTGTTTATGTGTTGAGGTGAGAACATTTCAGTACGCTTCTTGCATTCTTTCAGGTAACCCTATGTAAACAAAGAAAAAAATGTTACCATTTTTGGTAACATGAATTTAAGACTTATGAAATCTCCATATAAGCATAAAGAGAATTTAAAGGCTTATCTATCTTTATAATACATATTTTAGAAAGACTTAATATACATTATATATTAAGGTTATTGAGTTCCAGTCATATTTTTATGTAATTTTTGTTAGAGATTATGTTCCAAGTGAGCCATTTAATCAAAGTTGCCAAACAACCTATTGTCATAAAAATACAAAACAAATAGTGTCAACATGAAAAATTCAATGCCATGGCCTAGTGGTCTACTGGGAAAATATATATGAAAATACATGAGTCAAATGGAGAATTTAATGTCAGGATGGCATGTTGGCTATGGTTGGCTCAGTGGCGGCTGGTGGGTTAAATGATTGGTGGTGCACAAATGAAAAATAAAATACAGAGTAGTAATGACTCACCTATTTATACAGATTCTCTGCTCTACTCTCCTTAGACCTGGCGAATCTATCGATAACTTTTGCGTTAAAGTCGCTGATCTTCATAACAAACTCTCTCTCTCTCAATTGAAAGCATTGCTAATGCTGACAATCGGTCCTGTGACATTGTGTTCCTAAGGAAAGTTTTTATTCTTTTTAAAGTTGAGAAACAGCATTCTGCTTCAGCAGTAGACATTGGCATAGTTAACAGTACTCGGAGGAGTTTGACATATTCGCTGAATGTAGCACATAAATTGTTTTCCTTAATGAAGTCCATCAAGCACAAAGCGCCGGACATTCCACGAAATTCCTCTCGACTGTAATTACAGTCAGTTCTGTACGAATTTTTATTCCAATGATAAAAGGATAGAACCTTATTGTTTCTCTAAGGGAATCCTCTGGAAATATCTTAGAAATTTTCTTGATGAAATAAAGTTGAGGCTACCGGATACCCCGTGAAGCTAAATCTGTCCTTTGCTTCTCTAAGAATGTCACATACTTCAAGAGCTTCTCTTCTTTTCACATCATGATCTTCTATTCTTCTCCTCTTAATTGCAGTTTTTTCGTGTTCCTCGATATCCACGCTATTTCTTACCTTTTGCACTTCTCTTTCAAATGCGTTTAGCTAGGCGATGGCAAATGTTGTATTGCAGTGTCGTTTCTGCAGCTGATTGTACAAAATGTCCACATGTAGCATGATCTTGTAGAAGAAAGACAGCCAGAATACAAAATTATAATCTTTCAAAGTAGCCATAAACCCAGAAGCCTGAAAAAGTGTGGCACACAGAAGCTAAGCCTGAAGGTCACGCTATAGCCGTTGCTAAGAGTAGGAGGAGCTAGGTTTATAAACCTCCATTTAAGCAATGTATAAGAAGCCACTCCCCTCTCTTCACCTTCCCGTAACCCCCTCAGAGAGCCTACATTTGGGTGAAATCTTAGGTTAACTCTTCGCTGCAAACCTGTAGCTCCTACAGCTAATCACTGTGTATTTCGACTTCTGCGGTCATGGGCAGCTACAGACGATAAGCGTAATTGAAACATGTTTGTGTATAAAACAATGCAAACAAGTACAGCTTTAATGTGCAAAATGCACCTGTTGTATATTCAGAATCAGTGGGTGTAGCGCAAACCTGCAACCTTATAGAGGAACCGCCCCTGGGTTGGCTGTTGGCATGTTGGAGTGTTAGAGTGACTGGACAGAAACCAGGAGAGCTGTGGTTCACATCCTGGCCATGGCATTGAATTTTTCATGTTGACTCTATCTATCAAAGACCTTAGTCTATATATGGCTAGTATGAAGAAATGATTAATTTCCATCAATTAACTAAAATACAAAACAAAGTTCACCTAAACTTCCTTATTTGTTGCCAAAATTGTTAGCCCAGTACTAACTTGCAATCACCTTTCCTTTTTACACAAATATATAGTTAAACATTATAAATAAACTACAACACTTGGTAACCAACTTCCTTATCTGTTTTAAAATTGTTGAATCATATGGAACTGGTTTTGTGATGAAAACATCATAAAACTAAAAAATTTAAAATGGATAAGTAAAGTTGGTTACCAAGTGTTGTAGTTAATTTATAATATTTGGATTGCTTCACTCTCAGTAACTTCAGTATTTTACATAAAAGATTGTTAAACATGTTTCTTCGTTGTTCCTTTATGTCTCTGTTGCACACACAAACTTGTAATGCTAATAATCTCTCTGACATATACACAAGTTAACTCTTACACTGCCTGCTTGCTGACTCTTTTACACAACAGCTCCAGTATTGCTGGTGAACTGCTTCACATTGTTGTTTACATAGCTCACAAACTCCTCACTACAGAGCAGCACTTGTCAACTTGAACTCACTGACTTACTGATTCATTGAAATTTGAAAATTCCACTGCTAGGATTCCCATCCAATTTGTATACCCTACTGGGTGTGACAAAAGCTTCTGATTATGTAAGCTTCTTGAATTACATCATTAGAGCAGTCTCTAAAGCTTTTTTTTTTTTTTTTTTGTGCAGTAACAATGCAGCTCATGCTATCGCTGATGTCACGATATGATATATTTTTTTTAAAAGAACAGATTAATTAACATTGTTTTAATAAATCCTTTCATGGAAGTGTTGAAAACAGTGTTGTTGTATAAATTAAGTTAATTGGGAATCGATTAATAACACAAAACAACACTCACTTTTAAATTTTCCCGGAACCGGTTTCTGAGGCCTTCCCTCTATCTTCAGCCGGACATCGACTAGTTCTCATTGGTGTAGCTGGCAATATTTTGTCTTCGGTCTCCTCTGGTGGCGGTTCGAGGAACTTGCTGAACAAATCTTTCTGGGGGATGTCGAAATTGAATACTTTGTTCCTATTTTTTGAAATAAAGATTTGTTCCCATGTGGACAGTTCTTCTTTTCCTGTTGTATGTTTTAGTAATTTTGGTTCTGGATTTATGTTGTGGTTTTTTTCCCAAAAATGCGTGGCAACTGCTGATTTTTCTAATTGTTTGTATTTTATGTTCCTAAAGTGTTCCTTTGCTCTTGTTTCTAAATTTCTTTTGGTTTTTCCAATATAAATTTGACTACAGTCACAGCATTCAATTTGATATATACCAGATTTTTTGTTAGATGGAATGGCATCTTTGATGTTTGAGCAAATTAGGTTTTTTAAGGAGTAATGGTTCACTGGAGCTAGTTGAATGTTTTGTTTTTTGAAGACTTTTTTGAATTTATCAAAGGCCCATGGATGGTAAGTGAATTTTTTGAAGATCATTTTAGTTTCTGTAGCTGAGAGGGTTGTGGTTTCCTTTAGTAGTTTCTTCTTTTTTGCTAAGTTCACTTTTTTGTCTACTAGTGATTTGGGAAAGTCATTTTTCTGTGCTATTTCAATAATTTTGTTGTATTCTATTTTGTATTCTTCTGCTGTGAGAGGGATGTTGACCAGTCTGTGTGCTAAACTATTAAAGATTGCCTGTTTGTGGGATCTTGGATTGTAGCCATTAGCTTTTATGTAGTTGTCTGTCTGTGTTGGTTTTCTGTAAATGCCAAAGTTTATTCTATTTTTATTTCTGATTATTTTTATATCTAAAAATGGTAAATACTCATCTTTTTCAACTTCTACAGTGAACTTGATGCTTTTTTCTTGAATATTTAAAAGTTTTAGTGCATCACTGATGTGTTTTTTTGGCACTATGGCAAATATGTCATCTACATATCTTTGCCAGAGTTTGAACATCCATGGGAAACCTTTAGTGATCCTTATTTCTAGTGCACTCATGTACAGATCGGCCAGGAAGGGTGATAAGGGGTTGCCCATTGCTAAACCAGAAGTTTGATGGAAATATTTTGTTTGAAACTGGAAGAAATTCTGTTCTATGCATAATTTGGTAAGTTCGATGTAATCTGAAATTTCAAGTGATGACATTCCAAGTGATTTGAGCCATTTTTCTATCAATGTTGGGAGTTGTTTAACTGGTATGCTGGGAAACAGTGATTTAACGTCAAATGAGACTAGTGTGTCTTCTTCATTTAGTTCAGTATCCTTAATGTGTTCTATAAGTTCATAGGTGTTTTTGATGCTTAGGCTATCGATTTTTGGAAATGAGTTGAATTTGTTTGTTAGCCATTTTGCAAGTTTGTATGTTGGTGAATTTATATATTAATTTGTATGTATAAATTCACCAACATACAAACTTGCAAAATGGCTAACAAACAAATTCAAAACATTTCCAAAATTCGATAGCCTAAGCATCAAAAACACCTATGAACTTATAGAACACATTAAGGATACTGAACTAAATGAAGAAGACACACTAGTCTCATTTGACGTTAAATCACTGTTTCCCAGCATACCAGTTAAACAACTCCCAACATTGATAGAAAAATGGCTCAAATCACTTGGACTGTCATCACTTGAAATTTCAGATTACATCGAACTTACCAAATTATGCATAGAACAGAATTTCTTCCAGTTTCAAACAAAATATTTCCATCAAACTTCTGGTTTAGCAATGGGCAACCCCTTATCACCCTTCCTGGCCGATCTGTACATGAGTGCACTAGAAATAAGGATCACTAAAGGTTTCCCATGGATGTTCAAACTCTGGCAAAGATATGTAGATGACATATTTGCCATAGTGCCAAAAAAACACATCAGTGATGCACTAAAACTTTTAAATATTCAAGAAAAAAGCATCAAGTTCACTGTAGAAGTTGAAAAAGATGAGTATTTACCATTTTTAGATATAAAAATAATCAGAAATAAAAATAGAATAAACTTTGGCATTTACAGAAAACCAACACAGACAGACAACTACATAAAAGCTAATGGCTACAATCCAAGATCCCACAAACAGGCAATCTTTAATAGTTTAGCACACAGACTGGTCAACATCCCTCTCACAGCAGAAGAATACAAAATAGAATACAACAAAATTATTGAAATAGCACAGAAAAATGACTTTCCCAAATCACTAGTAGACAAAAAAGTGAACTTAGCAAAAAAGAAGAAACTACTAAAGGAAACCACAACCCTCTCAGCTACAGAAACTAAAATGATCTTCAAAAAATTCACTTACCATCCATGGGCCTTTGATAAATTCAAAAAAGTCTTCAAAAAACAAAACATTCAACTAGCTCCAGTGAACCATTACTCCTTAAAAAACCTAATTTGCTCAAACATCAAAGATGCCATTCCATCTAACAAAAAATCTGGTATATATCAAATTGAATGCTGTGACTGTAGTCAAATTTATATTGGAAAAACCAAAAGAAATTTAGAAACAAGAGCAAAGGAACACTTTAGGAACATAAAATACAAACAATTAGAAAAATCAGCAGTTGCCACGCATTTTTGGGAAAAAAACCACAACATAAATCCAGAACCAAAATTACTAAAACATACAACAGGAAAAGAAGAACTGTCCACATGGGAACAAATCTTTATTTCAAAAAATAGGAACAAAGTATTCAATTTCGACATCCCCCAGAAAGATTTGTTCAGCAAGTTCCTCGAACCGCCACCAGAGGAGACCGAAGACAAAATATTGCCAGCTACACCAATGAGAACTAGTCGATGTCCGGCTGAAGATAGAGGGAAGGCCTCAGAAACCGGTTCCGGGAAAATTTAAAAGTGAGTGTTGTTTTGTGTTATTAATCGATTCCCAATTAACTTAATTGTTTTAATGTTTACAGATAGAAGTATTTCTATCATCTTTTCTCCTGGCTTGCTTCCCGAGAAGAGCTTGAGCGGAAGTATTTATTTCTCTATAATGTTTTACATTTTTACAATTTGCCTATATATTTCTGTTGAGTTGGTATTTTAACTCTTAATCCACCATACATTTTAACTCAATGATCATCTGCGTATGGTGAATCGTAGCTTAAATCAAATTCCTCTTTGTTTTTCTATGCTGTTTTTCCCTTGCTTTTCCCACACATTTTCTTAAGAATTTATATCTCTTTCCTTCTTTAATTCCATTATCTTTGTATCTATACTTGCTAATTTTCACTCTCCCATTCTTAGGTATACACAGCTCTCTCCACAACCTTGTTTCTTCACATTTCAATATATAATGTAATTCCTTAACTTCTCCTTCCTCAGAAAGGACATTTATTTAGATTCATTCCTTTCTTATTTCCTTACTTTATGTATATTTTATCTAGTCTATGCCCAACCTTCTTATCCTAGCCTATTACATGCATCTACATATTTCCGGCTATCCCAGCCTGTCTTCATTTGGTTATAAAATAATACAATTTTCTTGTTTCTAAGACTTTAGAATGTTTCTTGCTTCTCTATACCATTCACTCTATAATTTACTTCTTTCCAAAAACATCTGACTTGCCTGTCTTTCGCTTCTCATTGTTACCCATTCCTATTTTCTGCAAAATTCTTTTCAAACTCTGTGCCAATTCCTCTCAGCTCCACGTTGTTCTTGCATTATTAGACATTAGAATACATATTATGTTTCTCCAATGTTCTTATTCTGTGCCAGTATTTCAGCAGTCTTTCTACTATTATTGCTTTATTACTCACTCTTCACAATTCTACCATTGCTGCTCCATTTGGGGATGTTTTTAGGTAATCTCAGGATCTATTTGCAAAATGATCTATGTGTTTTGTCTACCATCCTCCATCCCTCATCACCTCTCCAAATATCTGATCCATAGAACATTTACGCTTCTACTACTGTTTTAAAAACCCTTTGTAACAAAGTAATTTGCATTATTGATCTTATGACATTCATAGCTAATTTGCCCATTGCTAAAATATTAGTCTTGTGGTTATTCCATCTCCACTGCGGCTTAGTCTCACACCTAAACACTCAAATGTTCTTACTATTTCTATTTCTTCCCCTTCTATATACCATTTTCCCTCCTTCTTCAGTTTATGTTCATTTTTAAATACTCCTTTCACTTCTTGAAATTAATTTTCAAACTCCACTTCATGCAAAATGCATGTAAACTTTGTAGAACTTTTGATAATCTTCCAACTGTGGTAGAATCTGTCATAAATCATCTGCAAAAGGTAATCCTTGTATTTCCTTGTAGTGATAAGTGATGTTTACTTAATTCATTTAACATATCATCTATGAATTAATTAAACAAAATGAGACTAAGTCTCCATACATGTGGTAATCATATATTATTTGCAATCTTATTTGTTATTTTATTTCCATTCATCTTAAATCAAAACTAGTTCTTATATATACGGCCTTAGGCAAAAAGTGAGCAGCTACCAGAAACAAAGTTTGATTCGGAAAACATCAGAAGCATTTGATGATGCTGCATTCATAATATAGTTTTTAATACCACTTTGGCATCATTTCAAAGCTATGGGATACATAGGGAGATATATACAAATATAATAATTTGTAACTTAGAACTTCACTCATCTTATAAGAAATGATGATAATTCTTATAAATTTTCCAGGATTGCGATTTCATGTAAACTTATACACATCTTCAGCCAGAAACAACAAAACTGTTGTCATCATTATGAATGCTAGATGTTGATATGCTCTTGTTAGTACTACCAAAATCTGAAAATAAAGCAAATTTAAAAACAGAATCGACTGCCGGTATTTCAAATTTCATTACGCAATGTTTGTTTTTTAAAATAAATATATTTTCCAAACCATTAAATCTTTCGGACCATTTAATTGTTTTAATAATTTAACTTCTGGATTTATTTCATGGTTAAATGACCAAAATTGATCTGCTACGGCCGATTTATCAGTTTGTTTATACTTAATGTTTCGAAAATGTTCTTACGTTCTGGTTTCTAAATTACATTTTGTCTTTCCAATATAAACTTTATTACAATCGAAACAATTAAACTGATAAATACCAGATTTTTTATTATTGGAAATATTATCTTTTATACAGAAACGAAATAAATTTTTAATTCTACATTTATTTTGAGGAACTAAAGTTATACCAAACTCTTTAAACATTTTTTGAAAATGTTTATTGACCCAAGGATGGTAAGTAAATTTTTTAAGATCATAATCATCTTTTATTTTTATAAGGGTAGAAATATCATTAAAAATTATATTAAAATAAATTAATATAGTAAATATAGTATTAAAATTAAACACAGTTTAATCCATAGGTTAGTGAACATTCCATTGACTATGGAAGAGTATAACAAAGAAGTAGATCACATTAAATATGTTACAATTATGAATGGCTTTGATCCAAAATTTATTAAAGAAATGATAAACAAACATAAAAGTTGGAAAACCATCAAGGACGTTAGCACTTAAAAAGCTGATGACCCAAAGAAAATATACTGCAAATTCACATATCATCCTAAGGTTTTAATAAATTTAAAAACATTTTCCATCAATTGCATATAGAACTAGTGCCACATAACAAATACAACATGAGAAACATACTAAATCACCCGCTCAAAAACACAAGTCCAACCAACAAACTATCCAGAATTTATAGTGTAAGATGTGAGGATTGCCACGAAATATATATTGGAAAAACAAAAAGAAACCTAGAAACAAGGATGAAAGAACACATGAGATGCATAAAATACAAACAGACAGATAAATCAGCCATAGCCCATCATTTCTGGTCAAAAACTCATAATATTTCCAAAGACATAAAACTTTTGGTACTGGCAAAAAAGTAATGGGAATTAACAGTTTGGGAAAATATACACATTTTGAAGAATAAAAAGACAGCCATGAACTTTGAAATACTGACAGTAGATGACGTCATTCAAATTATTGAACAGCGCCAGGAGAGGGAGGCGGTCACCTGAAGAATCAATTGAACATCAGCTGACGATGGAGACGCGGTGTCCTTGAAACATGTCCTAATTTTTAAATGTAAGTGGAGCTTAAGTGTTTTTACAGTTAGAGAAGTGGTTTAAAAAGTTTTATTGATGAAGCTCCACTGTTTATAAATACTTCTATTTATATTAGTTAATTGATGCAAATTAATCATTTTTTCACACTAGCCGTATATAGGCTAAGATTTTTGATAGATAGAGTCAACATGAAAAATTAAATGCCATGGCCGGGATTTGAACCACGGATCTCCTGGTTTCTGTCCAGTCACTCTAACCCATTGAGCTACCAAGAAAAAGGAAGAAAAAGTAAACATGTTGAATATTTATGAACTTCCTCTTTCACAATTATAACGGATAACGATTAATTTTCTATTACTCCCACTATTAGCCCTACTATTAGGGATTATTACTATTATAATATTATTATAATATAATTATTATAGGGATACTATTAGGGATTTGAACAACAGATCTCCTGGTTGCTCTTATCCATTGAGCTACTATGGCCAACTTGCCGTCATGACATTAAGTTCTCCATTTGACTCGTATATTTCCCTGGTAAACCACTAGTGTTTAGTGTTAGTGTTTAGTTTAGTGTTTGGTGTTAGTGGTTTACCGGGCAAATATGCGAGTCAAATGGAGAATTTAATGCCATAACGGCAAGTTGGCCATGGTAGTTCAATGGGTAAGAGTGACTGGATGGAAACCAAGAGATCCGAGGTTCAAATCCGGGCCATGACATTGAATTTTTCATGTTGACTCTATCAAAAACTTTAGCCTATATATGGCTAGTGTGAAGAAATGATTAATTTCCATCAATTAACTAAAATTAGATAGTTTAGTTTTCACTCTTATTAAATGTTTAAATAAAATTATTTTATTTTTATCACATTTTCTTAGTTGCTAAATAGGAATACCCATTTAAATGTTTTCACTGAATCCTTAAGAAAGCAAGTAAACTATTTATTTTTGTACCACAGTTATGTATTTTGCAAATAAATTTTATGCTCTATCCACATAAATATAATGAGTTGGTAAATATATACCTCAACAACATCTGTTAGAATCTTCACAAAGTCCCTTTCAGTACTGATGAGCTCACGTACAACCCTAGATCTAACTTCATCATTGCTGAGCAGTGAGACACTTGTCCGTTGTCTTAACTGAATATGTGAAGTAGCTCCAGAAGCCATTGCAGCTAAACAGTCTTCTACAGTATTTTCTTGACTAACTCTCAACTGAAAGGAAGGATTAAAATTATTTATTGTTACACATTTTAGGAAAATTTCACTTAATGTATTTTGCTCCAGTGCAATAATTAAAACAGAGGTTTTATAGACTGCTAAAAAAAAAAGTTGATACTTCTAAAAGAACTAAACTTAAAACAGGAAGTTACAGTTGAAAAATGAGGAGTGGTTTTTCAAAACTTGATAAATGCAAAATTTTCAAAATTGAGTTAGGCATAGTTATGGCATAACGTTGACCATTCACACCAATCTCTCAACCTAGTTTTAGCAAAAGTTGAAAATGCCACGTATATAAGGGCAGTCACTAAGGTTTAGCAAAACTCGATATGTGCATTCTGAGAGTTAAAGCAAAAGTCAACAAATGCAATAAATTATTCACAAGTGTCATAACTCTCTTTCCCTAGTATACAGTTGGTAATAATGGACTAGATTGGGGCGTCAGATTGCTGTATATCATGTTACTCATTATTGTAACAATATTTACCAGTGGGAAACAGTGATGTAAACAAACGTCATTGTAGTCAGAGCACCTACAGCTTACTTTTAGTCAAGTATTCACCTGATGTTGTGTTAGTATACAAAGAAGCACTGCAAGCTAAATCAAAATAAATGATAATGTTATTCTGAAAGTCAAAGTCAAAGAATGTTCCGGAGAAAGAAAATCCCGATTCAGGAAGAAATTATCTAGATCTGAAATTCAAATTTAAGAGGTGTAAATTGGAAGCTATTATTAAATGCACTTATGGGCTTGAGGTTTTGCCTTTAAAAGGTAAAGGAAAGAGGGAATGCAAAGCTGCTGAACTCTGCTATGACGATATAATGCAGAGTAGTGAATACCAAGAATACAAAACAGTAGGAAACAGGGACAGTGAAGTATAACATTAGAAAAAGGAATTGTGAAATAGTGCCTGTTTGTGCTGCCACTTTTCAGGGAGTTTCTAGCTTTCAAAGGAAAGATTATCCTGTCTAAGCAGGGGGGTTTCATGAAGAAGGAAAGTTGACTAGGACATAAGAGGAGGAGACAGAACAGGAAAGGAGCATAAGGCCCTAACTATTGCTATTAAGGACGATATAAAGCAATACAAATGCAGAGAGAGCCACCATGGCAGAGAGAAGTCCACAAAAGTTACTTGCCTTGAGATCTCACAGTAAATAAAATGTTTAAGAGATTCTGTGAAGAAAGAAGAAGTTTAGTACTCAAACAATGCTCCTTATCAAAACACAAACAGTTATTTAAAAAAAAAAAAAAGCATTTTAATTTATTATTCAAAGTATTTTGAAATTCCAGATGATGCAAAAGATTTTTACAGAGATGTCCAAGATGAATAACGTACCTATAGATGTAAAAGTGAAAATTTGACAGCAACATAATTATCATATGCAATATTTATATTACCGTAATATATGTGGTATTGATAATTTTGTTTTTAAGTGAAACAATTAATTACATTAAAATGCAAAATTGTTACTATTGTATAAGTATTATGCTACTGAAGTTCTAATATTGCTTTTGTATTCTCAATAAAGTTAAAAGCTATAAATTAAAACAATGTAATATTATAATACTTGCAAAATATGCTTTGTTCAATAATGAAGATATGTGATAAAGACTAAAGCAATTAAACATATTTATTTCCAGAACAAAATTGGTACGTATCATGGAACTAAAAAAGACAAAACTAGCTGACCCAGCAATGATTACATATGCATATATCGAGTTTTGAAAAAAACTGGAAAAATCAAACACTTATATACCGTCAAAAAGTTAAATGTTAATATATATCATTATAACATTATTTATTTCTCTAAGATCTAGATGTCACATAAAAATCAACCTTTTGAAAAATCTCATTTTATAAAAAATGGCATGTGTTGCATTTATCGAGTTTTGAAAAAATGCTCCTAAAATATGGATGAGCTCATTTCTCTACAGCATAGCTTTTATGGACATGGCAGTCACCAATTCTCAATTCGCTCACAAAGAGACCCTTTTAACCTCTAACGCAGTGAAAGCTATAGTACATATTTATTTTCTTACCTTTATTAAGAAACAAGTGAACTAGGCTCACAAAAGTACTGTTTATAACTTCTCTTTAGGAAACTTCCAGGACAATACCTTACAAGTATTGTAAATGTAGTTACACAAATGTTAGAATCAAAGATGCAGAAATGGAAACACAAAACAGGTTTTACTATTTATGGTGGAAGAATACCTGCAAAAATTAATTGACCTAATTTGTATACCTGAATCTAATTTTTAATATTAACTCATTAAAACTGTAGTGGTATCTTGCATACTGAAATGTAGTTCTGTTGATGAGAGATACTATAAGTGTTTTGGCTCAAAATGTATCTTTCCAAAGAATAGATATTTTCAGTGTGTTGAAATTTCACAGGAACAAATAATATGTTTTAGTTTCCTTTCTGCATAATCTACAGTCTAGGTTTTCGTAATATACTCCCATATTTTTTAGACTGTTCTCATGTATGTATGTCCTATAAGAAAAGCTACTATAATACTCAGGTAAATGTTTTACAATGAAATCTTTTTATATAGCCTGTCGATAAAACTGTCAATTCTCATACCCAAAACTTTTCCAAGGTTTATGAATTAATTGTTCTTCAGAAAATTTCTTAACTGTGATGTGGTTAGGTCAGAACCAGCTCTAGTCCCAGAAATATTTAGTTGCTCCCTGCATTACAGATTCATCAGTTCTTTCATTGATTTAATGCCAGAGTGATATAAACTCATTTCAGTCCATCCGATTATTGAGCATATTCTCCCAATTTAATCCAGACTTCTAGTGATATTTTGGCAATTAAATGTTTAATGTAGTTTAGCTATCTGTATCTATTTGGCATTTCTTAAATTTTCATGACCACATTATAAATATTTTTTTACATATCTCTTCTTCATATTACAGCCCATACAAAATATTCTTGAAAAATGTTTAAGGGAATGAAAACTTTATCCCTCCTCTCCCCGTGGCTGTGATACCATAGATTTCAAGTTATGTTATTTATGCTTATTTTGAAAATGAGTACCTATGTTGATCCTCCTTTTGATGTACAGTAGTGATGAAGCATAAAATAATTATACATATTCCTATTTAGAGCTATTGCATAGCTAAATAAGAAGTAAAAGTATATCGAACTCTGTGAAAATAAATGAAGAAGAATGTTATAGAAGCAATCTTAAGGGAACTTAGTAACATTGGCTCTGAAATATCAGTTTTGGTTTCTGAAGAAAAATGGGAACATTCAATTAGTTAAAAGGTAATTTGTTTTTCTTGAAGAATAGTAGCTTCCTGTATTAGGATCCCTTAAAATAAAAATGTGCTATTTCCCTCTTTTAATTACTGGTTACCACATATTACTAAAATGATTCAGCGCATGACAGTTGTGATTTTATATAGTTCACCTTCTGGCTTGTGTTTGATGTCTACATCATTATTGAGATGCAGAAAGTTAAAGTAACATAGCTATATCAGCTCTGCTGATATTTGTGTCATGCTAGGTAACATTAATGCTTGCCTTTCACTAAGGTGACCTGGATTCAATCCCAAGGTATTATATGTGGGATTTGTGGTGGATAAAACAGCCTCTGAGTGGGTTTTCTCCAGGTTCTTTGGCTTCCTCTGCCATTCATTCAACCAACTGATCCATAATTGCCTTTCCTTTCATCTATTTTACCCTCATTCCATAAAATATCCTTCTTTACTCTCATACCAGGCTGTTCCACTACATGCATCTGAACCCACGCTCTGCCCTGTAAGTCCTCCATATGAGGAGGGTGAATAGAGAAAGAAGAAGCTAGATCCCATTCATATGAGCATTTTAACCCATCATTAGTTGCTGTCTATTTCTTAACACCATTGGTCGCCAGTGAGCGCTGCACTCACTCTTTCTTTTCCAACCTTGAATTCAGTTTAATATTGGTTTAATCACTGTTTTATGTGCATTATAATTATTTTTAACAAATTACATTCTTTTTTATTATAATATGGTAATTGGTTGCAAACAGTACAATTAAATAATATTTGTTACACATTTTTACATACTAATACAAGCCATTTAAATCTTATTCATCGACAATATCCACACCACCTTTTGTTAGTTATAATTTATAATTAGTTATAGAAATCGTTATACTTTGTGCTGCTTTTGCCACTCTGTTCATACCAGGAGGATGCAGAACAATATTTTTTGCTTTTCTCATCGATTTCTCTTTCCATTTGGTTATGTTATCATGCCCTATATACTCGGGTCCTCCAGTTGTTCATATAGCTTCTTCATTAGCTGATTGCTCACTCTCAATATCATGGTCACTATTCCCTGCCATCTGCACATCCGAATCTTCCTGGTCAATGGTGAAAGCTTCATTCATTTTGGAAAGTTCAGAACGAGGTTCATCTTCATTCATAACTTCTGCTATCCATTGACATATTTGTGTCTCATTTGCAAAACTGGTGTATTTGCTGCTCATTTTTTGCAATAGTACATTACAAGGACACCTCAAATGTACTCTCTGAGGTTATACAGAAGACTGAAAATGCCCACTACAGTTGGTTGGGGGCGAGTGCAATGCTCATAGACAGCACACTCCTTTAACAATTACTTAATAACAAATACCTAGATGTTGGATATTTATTGAAGTTCTTTACCTCACAATCTGGGCGTGTAATAGTAAGCTAACATGAATCACTACTATCAACTGTGGTTCTTTCTCTTGTTATCATATTTTAAATGTAGATGTGAACACTGTGCTCACCCTGTGACCAACAATGTGTTAATATAATAAACCATGAAAAAATGATACAAACTCATAGGCATAAATGGTGAATGCTGAATGCCTGAATGCTGAATGGTCTGCACCTACATTTAGACCAGCTAAATTATTACATTTCATATCTGTGAAACTTCCGAAAAATGTAAGCTCTATGAAATCATAAATGACACTTTAATAAACACAGAAGTAGAGCTCATAGCAAGGATCATGTTAGAAGACACAGGTTTCAGGGAGTAGTCTGTAATTTAGACCTTCTTTCCTAGATTTTAATAAAACATTTTGGGATGCAAATTTCTTATGAACATTTATCAGATATCATTTTTGTCTTGAGCTAGGCTTTTTATACTTATTTTACATTTATAATAAATTATTCTAGCAAATGTAAAATGTAAATTTAGCAATTTAGTTACTCTCCAACTTGAGCAAGTCTATCATTCCAATAAGGATGACAGCTCTTGAGTGTATCTTGCAGCACAAGGCCTATTCCAGTGCACTATGATTGTACCAGAAAATAATTTATTTAAATCATTTGTTACTATTTCATTGTACTGCTCAAAGCTAAAAGATTAACTAATTCTGATATCGTTTTATCACAATTTAATGCTTTTATTCATGTGGATAAAATCGATTAAATGGATCAATATGTACCCATTGGCCATGAACAGCTTTGTAGCTCGCCTAGTTTTTAATTTCAACCAAACTACAAAATGAGATTAATTCTTCATGGAATAACTTTGAATGTATATAATACACATCTCTAGTTTTGAGTTAGACTATGTATGATGGAATGAATTTATTAGGAATTTACAAAGTAACATACAAAGTCCAAACAACAATAAAAATGCTGACCCCTGGCACTCCCCATCCCTTGCTTCTCTGTGGTAATCAGTTGGAGGATGAAGCAAAAAGGGTACCCTCTGCTAACGGAGAATGCCTTAGACATTATTTGCAACAGTAACAATTCAATATACAAAAATAAGTACTAACTGATTATAATAAATATGTACTTTGGATTTTTAGTTTTTATTATCGTCCCAAAATTCATTGTAGAATATTTTTGAGTTATCCCAGTTTTTGGGGTTGAAAACTGGTCATCAGAGTTCATCAGATTATGGATTTGGAGGAGCTGTGCAATCAAATCAGTGGATCACATTTCAAAGAACTGTTGCACAATGTCATCTGTTTAATGTATTGCACTTCAATTTGGATTTCGAGCCAAACGCATTACCATTGATGCTGTGGTTTCTTTTTTAAACAGATGTTACTCCAGTCTTGAAAGAGGAGACTTGTACATAGCTGATTTTTTGATATGACAAAGGCCTTCAACACTATTTCACATGATACTTTGCTCAAGAAACTAAAATACTATGGTTTTAATGATGATAGTCTGAAATTGATCAGATCATATTTGTCACACAGATACCAATATGTATATGTTAATGGAATATTTTCTAACTTTGTGATGGTGAAACACGATGTCCCTCAGGGTTCCATACTTGGACCCTTGTTTTTTTATCATATATATATATATATATATATATCATATATATCATATATATATATATATATAAATGATCTACCATATAATATTCGGGAAGACTGCCTAAGGACATACCTCTCTGCAGATGATTTAGCAATTAATATTGCTTTAAATGACAGAACTCTTGTGTGTTCTAAAATAACTGATTTGTCTAACAGAATTGAAGATTGGTGTAAGCATAACAGCCTATTAATTAATAATAACATAATAACAATTAATTAATAATAACTGATCCTGGCTCTCTTGAATCTGTTAAGGTTTTGGGCATTAGTCTTGAATCTTGTCTGGGTTGGCGCACTCATATTGAGAAAGTTGCTGGAAAATTAAGCAGAGGAATTTTCTAATTAAGAATTCTAAAGAAATACTTATCTTTGAACTCTCTAAAAACTTTGTATTTTGGATGCATAAATAGCCATTTGAGTTATGGCATTTTACTATGGGGAAACCATGTTTCATCTAATAAAATTTTTGTACTTCAGAAGAGAGCTATTCGACTTATGTGTGGAGCATCATCTAGGACACACTGTAAACCCTTATTTATTGAGTTGGGCATATTAACCATGCCTTCTTTGTTTATTATGAATTGTCTCTTATATGTTAAGATAAATATAGATTTATATACATTGTGTTCTTCAGTTCATAATTACTCCACAAGAAACAGTGCTAACATTTATATTGCTAAATACAAATACAGTAAAGTTCAACATTCATTTGAAATTCTATTTAATAGTCTTCCCAACAATGTCAAAGTTCTGCCACTAGTGCTATTTAAAAGAAAAGTTAAATCTACACTGCTCTCAACTCCTGTGTACAGATTTACAGAGTTTTATAACAGCAATATGTTTTTGTAATGTTTTAATGTTATTTTTTGTATGTGTTTTTGACATTGCTATACAACCTTTGTATTGCCTTGGCAAATAAATCATATCTATCTATATTTTATTCTAATTACTTAATTTCCAATTCTTTCCATCCTAGTATTTTATTTGCATTTCTCCAAAAATCAATTTATATTGCTAATAATTTTGTTTCTTCTCTTCTTTTAATTGGCAACATTTCTGAAGCATACTGCATTAATTTATTAACTTCTGAAACATAAATACACTGGTTTTTCCTTTTTGTGATATGTCTGTTTCCTGTCGACAAGCAATATTACTTTTCTTCATTGAGTGCAATAGCACAGGCTTTTTTGCTGAAGCTCAATATTGACTGATTACATAAATTTGTTGAGCTAGCTGTTTATAATTTTTCATGTGATCACTGTAAACTGGTACAATTTTTATCTGTTTTATTTTCTGTTAAAATTTATTTAGTATGTGATTTGTCTAATACTGAACCCGAAGCTTCAAATTTGTTAACGATCATGTGAAATACCTCACTATGAGCTCAGAAGTGGGGTGTTGTACATCATAAGTTCTAGAAAAAGAATAGTACCTATATAGAATAATAATAAGTATTTCAGAAAGTGGAGTGCCATTGTTACTAAAATTAGACAAATGAGTCAATCTTGTATATACTTTTCTCCACTTACAAGTTTTTTAATGAAGACTAGTTTCTGGGAACTTCTTCCCTATCCTCAGTTCTGTGGTTGACTGATGATGCATCCGGTGTCCGCATCTGGCTTGATGTCATGCTGCCATCTAATGTTCTGGTAAGTTTGATGACATCATCTATGGTGGGAATTTCAAAATTCATCAGGAGGTCCTGTTTCTTCGTAATAAATATGTTTTCCCAAATATGTAGTTCTAGAGGTTTCTTTCCCTGTTTGATCGGTTCTATTTCTTGTTTTATGCTGTGATTCTCAGACCAAAAGTGATGTGCTACGGCCGCCTTGTCCATGTGTTTGAATTTAATATTTCTGAAGTGTTCTTTCATTCTTGTTCCTAGATTCCTTTTGGTCTTACCAATGTATATCTTGTCACAATCCTGGCAGCTCATTTGGTAAATGCCTGATAATTGAGTTTTTGGTGTGCTATTTTTTAGAGGGTGGTTTAGTAAGTTGTGGATGTTGTGTTTGTTCTGAGGGGCTAATTTTATGCTGAAGTTCTTAAATATCTTTTCAAATTTTTTGAAGTATTTTGGATGAAATGTAAATTTGCCATATCTGGTGTTTGTGTTTTCTAGTTTTTTTAACATAGTAATGTCCTTTAAGTAAAGGACATCCCTTATGTTCATGCACACACACAAGTACATATAAAAGTACATAATTGGTAAATGATATAAATTACAGATAGTAATAAATTGAAGAAAGTGTAAATTAGTTGAAATTTGTAAAAACAGGTTCATTGTGGGGTAAAATATTTGCATTAAATGGAAAACATTATCAAGTTTTTAGAATGCATAGTTTTAAAGAAAAGTAAATCCAACACCAAAAGTACATTTAATACTGTAGATGTTGCTGTAAAATCTACCCTTAAATCAAGTCTCAGACATGAGTACCTCTCTCTATTTACTTTTATAAAAGAAAAGAGCCTTGCTTAAATATGTACAGTCTACTTGGACCTGTTTTATTTCTGATATATATAAATGATCTAGAGTGTTCCTTAAAAAATAGTTATCCAACATTATTTGCTGATGATACAAACTTATATATTTCTGGTTACAACTTGAGATCCTTAAAATTTAAGATAGAACAGACAATGTCTGAATTGCTAAACTGGTTCAACATTAATAGATTATTAATAAATACAGAAAAAACAACTGCAATAGCTTTTCATCATAAACAAAATACACTTGCCAGTCATCCCTTTATAGAGTTCCAGGGCAAATATATCTCATACACAGATAGTACAAAATTTCTAGGGGTATGGGTGGATAATAATTTAAAGTGGTCGGCTCACATTCAAAAACTATCTCAAAAACTGAGTAAAATAACTTATGCCATCACAGTCATTTCAAAAATCATGGACTTGAAATCGGTCATATCTTTATATCATGCATATTTTCAATCTGTTCTTAGCTTTGGAATATTATTTTGGGGTAATTCAACAGGAGCAAAATCTATTTTTAAAATGCAAAAACGGGCAATTAGGATAATACTACATGTTAATAAAAGAACCAGTTGTAGGCCATTATTTAAGGAATTAAATATATTGCCCCTCCCCTGTATTTACATATATGAAACATTATGCTACATAAAAAATAATCTCAGTATGTACACAACAAACTCACAGATACATTCTCATGATACCAGAAGAAAAGATAACCTTCATGTATTCACACATAGCACTAGTTCTTTTGAAAAAAGTTTTGTATATACTGGCCTCCAGCTTTATAATAAATTACCCAATTATCTGAAGCAAATACCTGCACTGCATCGATTTAGAATTTGTCTCAAAAAACTTCTTTCACTCCATTGTTTTTAGAGCATAAAAGAATATTATGATTACTTTGACAATTGATTTTGTTAATGTTAATGATGTTAATGTTTTTTAGTATAGGTGAATTGTTTGAATATGTTAAGTACAAGTGAACTGTTATCATCATCATCATCATCATCATCATCATCATCATCATCATCATCATCATCATCATCATCATCATCATCATCATCATCATCATCATCATCATCATCATCATCATCATCATCATCATCATCATCATCATCATCATCATCATCATCATCATCATCATCATCATCATCATCATCATCATCATCATCATCATCATCATCATCATCATCATCATCATCATCATCATCATCATCATCATCATCATCATCATCATCATCAATCATCATCATCATCATCATCATCTATTATTATTATTATTATTATTATTATTATTATTATTATTATTATTATTATTATTATTATTATTATTATTAATCATCATTATCATTATCATCATTATCATCATCATCATCATCATCATCATCATCATCATCATCATCATCATCATCATCATCATCATCATCATCATCATCATCATCATCATCATCATCATCATCATCATCATCACTATCATTATTATTATACTGTACATACAGTTGAATTTTCATTCCAAACTTGTGTTGTATATATGTATATTGTATAATTTTTAGTTATAAGTACTTGACGTGTCCTATATCATGTAATATGATCAAAAGGATGAATAAAAACTAACTAACTAACTACTTACCCTTACAAAAGCTGCTGGGAACCAGCCACTAACAGGGCCTCTTGAACCCCACCACCAGTCTTTGTCATGGGCATCTATCACTTCTATCACATCACCTGCACGGAAAGCAAGTTCTTCTGGTTCCATGGCAACATGGTCCCAAACAGCTTCTGCCCATGCTACTACAGTATCATCCAGCCCCTGATAAAACAGTTTACATCTGTTGTTCATTCACGTCCAAAACATTCTAGTTTTGTATAAATATCTATGTACTCTAAATACTTTTACATTGGACAAATTTTTATTCTTTGTTCTCTGAATGGCTTTCCACTACACCTTATGTTTATGATATATAAGTAAAGTTACTCTTTGGTTAAGTTTAGGAAAGCTTTCTTAATAAAGTTTGCTTTTTTATTTTCTTAACTACAGTAAAGTTCAATAGAACTGTCATAAAATCAAGAATATGGACAGTTTTACCAGCACAGATTTTTTATTGTTATTTAGCTTAACACTGTAAATTATTATTTAGTTAATACACCATACATTTTTTAACTCAACAACAATTTTACACATTAAAAGAAAAAAAAAAAAAAACAGAAACAGGAACGCCTTTGACCAATGTCCAAAAGTAATATACCTGGAATCCATAGAGGCCATCATTTAAAAGAAGCAGTTGTTCAAAATTAAGTTATATATATTTTTGCTGTAATAGAACATAGATTAAAGTAAGCTAAAATCACTTTTTGCCAGTAGAAGGCTATAATAATATACATTATTACTAGAGAGAGCAATTTAAAGGTTATAGTAGTGCACTACTAGTAAATAAGAGAGCAAATAGTGTAACACCTACAGCATGGCTAAAAGATATAAGCACTGAAGAACATTTTAATTTGCAGGAATTGAAATTCAGAATTAAAAATAAAGAATTATTATAGTTTGTTTTATATCACTGTGTAGCCAAACAAACGATTTTTGTGATGATTTAATGAGAATATAACATAAAGTAGAAAAAATAGTTCTGTTAAGTAATTAAAATGTAAGCCAAAATGACAATAGCAATGATTGAAAAGATAGAGTCAGACTGAAAAATTCAATGCCATAGCCGGGATTTGAATCTTCTGATTGCCGTCCAGCCGCTCTAACCCTTAAGCTACTATGGCCAACGTGCCGACATGACATTAAATTCTCCAACTGACTCGTATTAGCCTACACACGGCCAGTGTGAAAGAACACTTAATAGCAATGATTACAAACTATTCTTGATGTAGGAAATAATATAATCTGTGACCTCAAATTGACAAACTAACTAGAGCAACTGAAACTACAGCAACCATAATTGGTTACTGAAAAACTGATATGCAGTTGGTGTTTTGATACTTTGTCATTTACATTTTTATATTATTGAGGGACTAGTTTGGGAAGCCATTGCATTCATTTTCAATCTCTGTGCAACTACTATATGTTGTCTTCTGCTCTCTTCTCTCTGGTGGTGGAACTATACTTCTTCATCAAATTATCTACTGGTCGCATTTCAGAGTTCATTACTTGGTCCCTATTTTTCTAAATGTATATGGTAAAACATATATGGAGAAATAAGGACTGAGTAATGAACTCTGAAATCCCACTAGTAGATAATTTGACAAAGAAGATCATAATTCTACCACCAGAGAGAAGAGAGCAGGCAACAATAGACAATAGTTGGATAGAGGTTGAAAATAGATGCAACAGCTTCCAAAACTAGTCCCTCAATAATATAAAAATGTAAGTGACAAAGCGTCAAAACACCAACTGCAAATAGTTTTTTCAATTAATTTTGACCACTGTTACTAAATTCCCTCAATCAAGCATAAATAATTGATAATATTAAATGAAAGAAATATAACTGTAGGTTATTTCCAGGCTGTTATGCCATGGTCTGTTGAAAATAGATATTCCAGACATTTCAAGAGCCATCAAGTGCTGTTTGATTGCAATAACTAACAGCCTTGGGAAGTGGGGCTAGGCAGGCTTCATTAGAGCACCCCACAGATTCATGGATACAATTGGAGGGGAAGACCCTGAAGCTACTGCTTGTAACCCATTTCCTAGGGATGCATACAATGAGTGAAGAATCAATCTTGGCAGTAACTTTAGGCCTTTGAAATAAGGCTGGTGCTTGGTCTCTGAGAATGTGGATTATAAAAAAATTTAAATGGCTATTTTTATTGATGGAAATTAATTATTCTTTCACACTAGCCACGTATGGGCTAAGGTTTTGGATAGAGTCAAACTGAAAAATCCAATGCCATGGCCGGGATTTGAACCATGGATTCAAGAGTTTAATGATGAAACCTGGGACTCAAGTACTTACAATAGTAAGTCGCCACAAACAGTGTATCTTGAATAGGAGAGCCTCTAGTGGTTTATCAGGAAAAGATACAAGTCAAATGGAGAATTTAATGTCATGATGACATGTTGTCCATAGTAGCTCAATGGGTAAGAGGGACCAGACGTAAACCGGGAGATACATGGTTGATTTTTCAGCCATGGCATTGGATTTTTCAGTTTGACTCTATCTGGCCATTTTTTTTGTTTGAGCCCTATAAGAGTAAAGGTGTGAATGGAATCTTCCTGGTGCTTCAGGATGGCTGGGAGATTATCATTCTGCACCTAATGAGAAGAATATCTGGCCCATGTTTAGTGTTTTATACCTCTGGAGGCAGGCCAGAACATGAGATTTTGCAAAACATGAGATTTTGGCCCTATCAGCCTGATTTCCTTCATGTTGAAGCCTCTGGTAAAGCTATTTGGTAGACATTTAAAGGATGAGGTGTTGGTTGAAGACCTGTACATTCCCATCAATACGCCTACTAGCTAGGTAACTTTTTGGAATCAGTGCATCATCGTCATAGTCATCAGACTCGATGGGGCGCTGAATTGTGGTGAATTGGCCATACAAGTTTTCAAGTTATCCTAGATATTGAGGATGCCTTTAATACCATTTCTTTATTTATTTTATTCTTAAGAAGAGCCTGGAGAGCAGAGAAGTGGTTCCAAACTGGATTATGGCCTTCTTGGGAAACTGGTAGTGTAATGACTGGAGTAAGACTATGAGGTCATCAGTAATCCATAGCTGCCTTCAAGGAGGGGTTGTGCTATGTACTCTGTAGTATATGGTGATAAACAAGCTACTTAACAGACTCAACGGGTGGAGGGGCAGGGGAATGCATGGCCATATGCCCAGAGCTATGCAAATGACATGCCTCATAACAAGAGGAAGAAAAATTCCTGAGTACTACTGCTTTGGAGCTCATGCAGGACTCCTTATGTACCCTAGAGAAATGGTGAATGTAAACACATTTGTCCATTAATCCACTTGTCCATTAATAACTGAAATAATTTTCACAAGGAGCAGGCTGCCTGGTTTGGTACAGCTCCTTCTACTTGGGAAGAAGTTGAAGGTAACTGAATCAGTTAAGTATCAGGAGGTTAATTGAAGAAAGCTATTTGTAGTCGGTTTTTTGACACTTCGTCATTTGCATTTTATATTTTTGAGGGACTAGTTTTGGTAGCCATTGCCTTCATTATCAACCTCTTTCCAACTGTTTGTTGTTTCTACACTCCTCTCTCAGGCGGTGGAACTGTAAACCTCTTTGTCAAACTATCTACTGGCAAGATTTCAAAATTGTGAAAAATGCTACATAGGTCAAACTAAAAGAATGACCTTGTTGTCGACGGGCCCTTAAACACCACTCACTCACTCACTCTAAAACCCAGAGTCAAAGAGCACTTTAGAAACATCAAACTAAAACAAGAAAATAAGTCAGCAGTAGCATTTCATTTCTCCTCCTTTGCATTTGTTTGTGAAGGAGGTTGAGAGGGTGAGTGTGCATTGTCACTGGAAGTTAGATCTTAAATTAAAAACTACAGGATCATTGTTGGATAAGAAAACAATACAAATATATCATGTGTTGACAGTGGAAATAGTGGATCATATCATTTTATTTTATTTTCTAAAGAGTGTTTAATGCCTGCTATTTTTTCACATTGCACCAGAGACTGTATAACTGGTGATATATGAAATGTATGATAATGATACATGAAATAAAATTATATTTGGGAAAGGAAAGTTGGTATGGAAACATTCCAGGTCTAAGTTTAGGGTACCAATTATGAAGACTGAGGAAACCTTGGAAACAATTTCAGCCAGAGGTGACAGTCCTGATGAGATTTGTAAGTCATTCGTGATTTTAGTTAATTGATGGAAATTAATCATTTCTTCACACTAGCTGTATATAGGCTAAGGTTTTTGATACATAGAGTCAACATGAAAAATTCAATGCCATTCAATGCCACGGCTGGGATTTGAAACACGGATCTTTGGATTCCATCCAGTCGCTCTTACCCATTGAGCTACCATGGCCAACTTGCCATCATGACATTAAATTCTCTATTTGACTCGTATATTTTCCTGTAAACCACTAGGGGCCCTCACATTTGAGATAGACCATTTGTGGCGACTTACTATCATAAGTACTTGAGTCCCAGGCTTCATCATTTAACTCTTACTATTTTAGTTAATTGATGGAAATTAATCATTTCTTCACACTAGCTGTACATAGGCTAAGGTTTTTGATACATTCATTCATTCATGAGTTTGTGCCTCAACAACAGTGGCTACCCACACCTCAATTAGAACAATTACTATCATTATTACTATCATTATCTATCACTAAATTAACACAATGAATGGAGTCAACTACAAATCAGCATATTCTGTTCCAAATTACTGAAGTTTCATCCTATTTGAAAAACGTGAGCATGTTTTCAGTAACAATCTCTATTACATGGCAGACATGCATGGGCAGCTGTATGTGTACTGTTAGCTGCTAGCCTGGTTCAGAGAAAACCAATATATTGACATAGATTGCAAGAAAAAATTAAATGGAAGCATAGCCTTATTTAATTTGCAGATTTAGTTCATGCCTAATAAAGATAATGGTAAAAATATTTGAGTATAAGAAAATATATTTTATAGTAATTAAATAAATCTATGAAATAGTGTAGGAACTATTATATTGACTGATCCAGTGCCCATGCTTGCATATATAAAAACAAACATACCTGCTCAAAGGATTTCTTTCTGTCTGCTAAAGAGGATGCAATCGATGATTCTGAATCAGACATTATTTCATCATCTGACACACCTGTAGGAATATCATGTTCATCTTCACTAGAAATGTTTAGTTTTCTTTGTCCCATGACTATAGCACCTGTTCTCTGACACATCAAGGGTGACAAATCATTTAGCCCTAAGGGCTGGCTGATAGAGCGCCTTAGGTGTGGCCTTCTGGATCTCTGCTTACTGTAAGAGAAAAATATTAATGCAATGTTTTAACAAATTTAAAAACTTCCCCTCAGAAAGAAGACTTATCAGTTTCAGATATAGTGAATCACCTATTTGGCATTTATAAAACTTATGCAAACTCAAACCTTTTACGAATTTGGAGGCTTTCATTTTGTGGTGCATCATTTGTATGTGACGGTCGCATTTTGATTGGAGAAGGTGTTGAAAACATGCGCCTATAATTGTTACGTAAATCCCAGTTTAATAGTCGCTGTCCACTGAGATCAGAGTTAGTTCTTCTTACATGGTGATGATGCTGATTTTGTGGACGATTTGAAAGGTCCACTTGCTGAAAGAAATCATACAGTTAATGTTGCTTACATATTTATTTAATGAAAAGAAAATTAAAATGACATGAAACAAAACAGGAAAATTATGGTTGTATTTAGTAACTTTATTGATGATTGTATTGTAGAAATAAAATGGTTGATCCTATCGTGGCCATGACTTTCGTTTCTTCTGCTATGTTAAGTAATGCTCTTTGTTCCTTGAAGTATTCCACTTTATCCATGGGTATGTTGACTAGTCTGTGTGTAAGATTATTTATTATCCCTTTCACTGCTAATAACTCATATATCCATTACAGAATTATTACTCGAGAGAGCATTAAGGCATATTGACCTTCAATGACCAGCGCTGCAATTGTTCCTTATTGGGTCTTATCTGGTCGATTAGAAGAGTGAAATATTAGTAAGTTGGCATACAGTAAATTGGTGTACAGTAAGTTATGAAACACAAATGGAGCGATTGGAAGCTGTGTGTGTCTGACGTGGAAGGTTAGCCAATTATTATATGCAGCACAATTGCATAATCATGAAAAAATAATTTTAGTGATTATAAATGCATTAAAAATGTATTAAGAATGACTAAACACTATAGTAATACAACTTCACTATTTACTTATCTTATTCAGTCCAAGCTGACAGGTTAAACAGCCCTATCTTCTGGCAAAAATTGGATGTTTTGGTTCGAATTTCCCCAATTTAATGTTACTATGAATTCCTAAGGTATTCCTCATCCTGATCAAAGATTGCATTAAAAGGTAAACATATTTTAAATTTTCAAGATAAAGAAGTGTAAACTGAACTACTGGTTAATGCTGAATCTGAGTGAAAATATTAATAAAAATAATGACATATTCATAGCTGTGGTTGACATATTAAATAAAATGATGATGATGATGATGATGATGATGATGATGATGATGATGATGATGATGATGAGGTAAACATCTCTGTGCTGAGAATTTTTTCCGTTATGCCTTCTTGCTTTGCCATGTAGTACAGTCCCTGTGTGCTAATAACGTGTATACACGTTGCGTTAAGATATCAATATTGGTCGCAGTCACTGATGTCACAGTCAGGCATTTCTGCAGGTAGTTTTGTCATATAGTACGCTCCTGCCATCTATTGCGGTGTGTATGAAATATCTCTCAGTATTTTAGCTGTCTTGTACTGCCCTCTACGGCGAAATATTTGAAGCAATCTGGTGTTGTGCTGTGAGATACGAGAGTTGTGATGCTACGATCGTGTCATGTGACACAGGGAATTCCGTAAATTTAAGGGTGTGTAAAATGACTTTGAAAAGTGATGAAGAATTATTAGTCTTTGTTAATGCATTGCCATCCTAATTTTCGGATGCAGACGGTGCTGAATATGATCAAGATTATACTGAATCAGTTTTTGAAGGTGTTAGTGTTGATAGCAGTAGCAGTGAAATTGAAGAATGCGATAACAGCTTGGTGAACTGCAAACAAAGAGGCAGCGCAATGACCCTTTATTCCAGTGGTACAGTGGAGACTTCAGCCCACAGTTGCACAAATTCAAGCATCAAAATTCAGGTATTTTGGCAAATATAAATGTTAATTGCACTATACTAGAATTTTTTCAATAATTTTTTTCTGTTTCACATTATGTAGCATATTGCAGATGAAACTAATAAATATTACATAGTTTTGTGTCAGAAGCTACAACCATCCCAAACTTCTCGTTTATAAACTTGGAGTAATACAGCTCCAGAGGAACTGTATGTGTTTTTTGGAATCGCGATGCTAACGACTAGAGTAAAAAAGAATGCAATAAATGAATACTGGTCCAAAGATCCTCTTATTGCCATATATCAGTTTTCTGACTATATTTCCAGGCATTATATTACCTTTTACTTTTAGGACTACTACATTTTAATGATAATGAAACCCAGGTACAAGGGAAAAGACTCCATAAACTGAATCCAGTAATTGATAAGCTTAGAAAAGCCTTCGGGGAGGCATTTTATCCTTTCCAAAACGATGCAAGCCTTATCCTTTTCAAAGGCTGATTGCAATTTTTGCAATACATTACATTCAAGAGGCATAGGTGTGGCATAAAGTTGTTTTTATTTTGTGATTGCGAAACAGGGTACATTCTGGATTTCATTGTGTATACAGGAGCAAACACAGATATTCTTCCAGGGCGTGAATTTGGTATTTCAGGAGTAGTAATACAAACACTGATGGAAAGGTATGTTCACAAAGGTCACACTTTATGACTAGATAATTGGAATTCCAGTCCTCTACTGTACAATTGGCTACATCAAAATGAAACTAATGCTTGTGGTACAGTAAGAAAGAAGAGAAAAGAAATGCCAAAAATGAATGAGAAATTGCAAAAGGGGCAAACACAATCTCGACACACACAGATCATGTTACTGTAAGGGGCCAAGCTCTATGTGGTTGGAAGGAATGTGCTGAAGTTTATGTTGAATATGAATGGCAGTAGAGAGGGGCAGGGAGTGCTAATGGCAGATAGACAATGGCATTTCAGTTTTTTTTAATAAATGTATAAAACTGAACAGTGCAAATAAATGTCAAAACCACAGTAACTGGTGCTACTAGTGTCATGTAGTATGACATTTTTTAAGGATGAAATTTTTACTATAGTGAACACTTAAATTTAACTTAATTTGTATAACTCTAAGCTCTATGTATCCTGTACTCATTTGAACATAATTTCATTCATTGTCTAATATGACGATGTCGGAGGTTTTCCCTTATCCTGAAAGATGAATGACTGGTAACTAAGCTCTATGTACCCTATACCCATTTGAACATAATTTTATTCATTGTCTAATATTACTTAATATTGGAGGTTTTCCATTACCCTGAAAGATGAATGTCTGGTAACTCTAAGCTCTATGTACCCTAGACTCATTTGAACATCATTTCACCCAGTTCATTCATTGCCTGATAAGACTTAATGATGGAGGACATGAATTATAAGTTTTATATATATATATATAAACCAAAAATGTCAAAAGGATGGGACGAAATCCCACCATTGTTAGTTAAAAAAGTACAAGAAGAACTATATGTGCCACTTGCTTGCATATACAACCAGTCACTTATGATGGGAGTTTTGCTGGAAAGAATGAAATATGCCATAATCAATCCTATTCACAAAAGGTGGAGAAGATAACTAAAAAATTACCGCCCAATCTCAGTACTTCCAACTTTCTCAATAAAGATTTAAAATGTGCTCAAGATGAAGTCAAGTCATTAAGAAAAGAAAACAATGGTCTAAAAGTGCAGCTAACAGAACTAGTAAACCAAAATGAACATGGGAACGAGTGGAGGTAAATCACCGCCAAGAAATCAGTAAAGACAATGAAGCAGCAGACTGTAAGTCCAGCATTACATATACAAAATGTCCAAAATTCTACCCTTCCCAACGACAATAAATTCGAAGCTCTGCAGCAAACGATGGAGAATGAGGAGGAAATAAATGCAGAGAAGCTCAACAACAAATTCGCTTGGAGGCGACCTAACCTAACCACCGAAGCGAAAGGAAAAGAACAAAAGGTTATAGTGATGGGTGACTCTATAATAAAGCATGTGGAAGTGAATGGTGTAAAGTGGGTGTATAGGGGCATAAATGCTCAACAGCTGTGTCAGAAAGTGAGTGAGCAAAGTGTTGATGATAGTCTCTCGCAAAATGCTAAAGTGGTTGTATTGCATGTGCGCACAAATAACCTTAAATTCCGTTGTTTAAGGACTATGATACAATGAAGCACAAAATTAATACAATTTTGAGTCGAACTAATACTCAATGCTCCATTTATTGCTAGTATTTACCTATATTTACCTAGAACGCATTTTGTTAGGATCTTCCTAACATCATCAGCTGTTTTCGACTAATAGATGCCGGTTCAGTGAACTCCTCGGAGGTGAAAGGTGCGTCTCTGTCGGTATCTTGATGAATTTGAAATTTGGATTTTCTTCAAAGGTAGTATCGAAATTAAACAATTTACTTTCATATTTCTTTATAAAGATTTTTTCCCACGTGGTTAATGCAGCTGGACCTTGGACACTTTTTAGTAAGTGAATTTCTCGTTCTATGTCATGATTTTCCTTCCAAAAATGGTACGCTACCGCCGATTTATCTATTTCTTTATTCCTGATGTTCCTAAAGTGCTCTTTAAGCCTAATGTTCACGTTCCTTTTTGTTTTTCCAATGTAGAATTTGTCACAGTCCTTGCAATTTATCCGGTACACTCCTGATTTTTTGCCTGTGGGTATCTCCTTTATATTATGTGATTTCAAAAGGTGTTGTACACTGAATTTGTTCTATGCGGCCAAAGTAATATTGTGTTCTTTGAAGACTTTTTGGAAAAGGTGTGTAGCTCTGGGATGATACGTAAATTTTCTGTATGAGGTTTCATTGCTAATTGGGGAGAGAATAGTTACTTGTTTGCATCTTAGTTGTCTTTTGAATTTATCTATTTTCTTGTTGACCAATTCAGCACTGTATCCATTGTATTCTGCAATGTGAATGATATTATTGTACTCTTTGTTATATTCTATCTTGTTTAAAGGTACATTAACCAGCCTGTAAGTTAAACTGTTGATAACAGCATGCTTGTGTTGTCTTGGGTTATATCCATCTGATTTTATGAAATTTTCTGTGTGTGTTTCCTTTCTGTGTATGCCAAATTCAAGTTTATTATGTTTTCTGGTAAGTTTCAAATCTAAGAAAGGGATTTCATTGTTTGTCTCTTTTTCTATGGAGAATTTAATTGCAGGATTTTGTAAATTAAGTAGTTTTAATGCATCATCCAGTTGTTTCTCATTCATTATTTCCCAAATGTCATCCACATATCTGCACCAATGCTTAAAAATTAGAGGGAATGCCTTTGTGATGTGCGTTTCCTCTTCATGAGCTTTTTGGAAACGCACATCACAAAGGCATTCCCACTAATTTTTAAGCATTGGTGCAGATATGTGGATGACATTTGGGAAATAATAAATGAGAAACAAGTGGATGATGCATTAAAACTACTTAATTTACAAAATCCTGCAATTAAATTCTCCATAGAAAAAGAGACAAACAATGAAATCCCTTTCTTAGATTTGAAACTTACCAGAAAACATAATAAACTTGAATTTGGCATACACAGAATGGAAACACACACAGAAAATTTCATAAAATCAGATGGATATAACCCAAGACAACACAAGCATGCTGTTATCAACTGTTTAACTTACAGGCTGGTTAGTGTACCTTTAAACAAGATAGAATATAACAAAGAGTACAATAATATCATTCACATTGCAGAATACAATGGATACAGTGCTGAATTGGTCAACAAGAAAATAGATAAATTCAAAAGACAACTAAGATGCAAACAAGTAACTACTCTCTCCCCAATTAGCAATGAAACCTCATACAGAAAATTTACGTATCATCCCAGAGCTACACACCTTTTCCAAAAAGTCTTCAAAGAACACAATATTACTTTGGCCCCACAGAACAAATTTAGTGTACAACACCTTTTGAAATCACATAATATAAAGGAGATACCCACAGGCAAAAAATCAGGAGTGTACCGGATAAATTGCAAGGACTGTGACAAATTCTACATTGGAAAAACAAAAAGGAACGTGAACATTAGGCTTAAAGAGCACTTTAGGAACATCAGGAATAAAGAAATAGATAAATTGGCGGTAGCGTACCATTTTTGGAAGGAAAATCATGACATAGAACGAGAAATTCACTTACTAAAAAGTGTCCAAGGTCCAGCTGCATTAATCACGTGGGAAAAAATCTTTATAAAGAAATATGAAAGTAAATTGCTTAATTTCGATACTACCTTTGAAGAAAATCCAAATTTCAAATTCATCAAGATACCGACAGAGACGCACCTTTCACCTCCGAGGAGTTCACTGAACCGGCATCCATTAGTCGACAACAGCTGATGATGTTAGGAAGATCCTAACGAAACGCGTTCTAGGTAAATACTAGCATTAAATGGAGCATTGAGTATTAGTTCGACTCAAAATTGTATTAACCTTAAATTATCATCATGCCCAGAAGAAGTGATGGGAGAGATATACAGTTTAATAAGAATGACCAAAAAAAGGTTTCCGAAAGCAACTATAGCAGTTAATAGCATTGTAAAAAGGCGTGATATTCCCAAATGGTACATAACATGTGTAAACGACAACATAAGATGGACTTGTAGTAGGTTAAAAGCTGTGTTTGTAAGTATAGATAACCAACTGGATGACACTTGTATAGGTAAAGATGGCTTGCATTTAAATTTCAAAGGTTTTTACCTGCTTGGGAAAGCCATCGACAGAGCAGCAGATGTAATATGTAAAAGTCATTTAAACTAAGTCCACAGCATGTATTACAGAGTCAGAATGTAATTAGGGTCAACAGATAACAAACCAATGAGAAACATTGTAGTAAACATAAAAGAGAGAAATTGCAAACTATTGGAACAAACTGGCTCTTGCATTTGAATATTCAAAGCATAATATCAAAATTAGAGGCTCTAGAGCTATTTTTAGATGAAATCAAAGATTTGAACATAGGTATTGTCTCTTAAATGAACATTGGATGTCCAAGGACGAGATAAATATCCTGAATAGATTAAACAAATTTATCTTGGTAGACTACCACTCACGGGAAACAGCTGTGCACGGGGGATCATGCATTCTAATAAACAAAAATTTAAATACTGAAATTAGAATAAGAGATGATTTAAAAACCTTTAAAGAAGATTTTTTTTTTTAAGAATCTGTATAGAGCTAATTAATTTCAATATTATTGTGATTTCTCTCTATAGGGTACCATATCAATATACATTGGAAACATTTCTATACAAACTAAAGGCTTTAATTAATAAACAAAGCAAGGAAATAAATAAAAAGATTATAATTGCTACTGATTGGAATATGGACATACTCAGGGAAAATAGTTGTGAAACAAAAAATGTAATTTCAATACTTAAAAAACAAGGTTTCACCCATAGCATAAGAGAACCAACAAGAGTAACCTGTACATCATTGTTTGAATTGTTCATTAAATTGTATTGTTGCACATATTTTTGAGACTTGCCATGGCTGTATTAAGGTTAATGTATTTAGTACAAAATTGAATCGAGAATATATTGACACATTGCTTCACTCACACTGTTTATTCACAGGACATGTTTCAAGAGCTCTTGCTCCTATCCTCAGCTGATACTCGACTAGTGCAAGTTGTAGTGGTTTCTTCCTTCTCCGTATTGTCAATAGATGGCGTGATGTACTTGTCAAAGATGTCCGGTGGTGGAGTTTCAAAATTCATGACTCTATGACGATTTTTGTTAATGAAGATTTTTTCCCATACGGAAAGGTCTATGGGGTGATTAACGTATTTTATTAGAGATGTTTCCAAATTGATGTCATGTCTAGTATTCAAAAAATGAAAAGCCACTGCTGATTTTTCTGTTTCACCATTTTCAATGTTTCTCATATGTTCTTTAGTTCTGATGTTAATATTTCTTTTTGTTTTTCCTATATAAATTTTAGGGCAAGTTTCACATTTGATCTCATAGATTCCTGGTTTTTCTTTGGTATTGATTGAATTTTTGGGAGGGCCTTTTAACAAATTTCTGATATTAAACCTATTTTGAGGTGCAAGAGTTATGTTGTGTTTTGAGAAGATTTTTTGGAATTTGTTATAGGCTGATGGGTGGAAGGTGTATTTTTTAAAAAGTTTTTTCTCTTTTTCTCCTGTAGGTTCTAGGGTGGTGGTTTCTTTTATTTTCTTAGCTTTGTTGAGTCTGTTAACAGTTTTGTCTACTAAATTTGGGTTGAAACCGTTGGATATAGCTACTTCTTTTATGTGTAGGTATTCTTCTTGATAATCTTCTCTGTTTAGTGGAAAGTTGATCATTCGAAAGATTAAACTGTTGAAAATGGCATGTTGGTGTTGTTTTGGGTTGAAACTGTTGTTCTTAATGTAATTATCTGTGTGTGTCGGTTTCCTGTAGATACCAAAAGTGAGTTTGTTGTTCATTTTTTTTGATCTTGATGTCCAAAAAGGGGAGCACACCATCCTCTTCTGTTTCCAATGTAAATTTTATAGCTGGATTTTGTATATTCAAAAGTTTAAGACCATCTTGTATGAGATTTTTAGGTACTATTGCAAAAATGTCGTCAACATAGCGATACCACACTTTGAAATAATTTGGAAAAGCTTTTGTGATATGTGTTTCAAAAGCACTCATGAATAAATCTGCCAAGAAGGGAGACAATGGGTTGCCCATAGCTAGGCCCGTTTTTTGTTTATAGATCTGTCCATTAAAGCTGAAAAAATTTTGATTGATACAAATTTCTGTAAGTTGTGAAAGTTCTTCTATTTCTTCAGGTGTTATTTGTATTGATTCCAGCCATTTTTTGAGAAGTGGAATAAGTTCATTGGTCGGTATACTTGGATACAAAGAAATGACGTCAAAGGAAACTAAAGCATCTGTAGAGTTGATCTTTGTGTCCTTCAGGAGATTTAACAATTCAAACGAGTTTTTGATACTTAAATTTTCAAATTTTGTGAAGGATCTGAAGATTTGAACCAGCCATTTTGATAGTTGGTAAGTGGGTGCATTAATGTTATTAATTATTGGTCTGAGGGTAATTTCAGGTTTATGTATTTTGGGTAAACCATATATGTATGGTGTTTTTGGACTGTCTATTTTATTGTTCAATTTATCTCTTTTAGTCATGATTTTACTGTTTTTAATTGCTAATTTCACAGATTTGCATGCTTTCTTTAATGGATTGTTTTCTAGTTTAACAAATTCTTTTCCGTTTAAAAGGTTGTCCATTTTTTTGCGATAGTCTTCTTCGTCCAATATTACTATTTTGTTACCCTTGTCTGCTTTTGTGTAGACTACCGGTTTTTCATTTAAATTTTTTATTAATTTTTTATATGAATATCTTTTTGAATTTGCATTTTGAATATGATCTAGAGTTTCTAAGCACTGTGTTCTGATCGTAGATTTTTTGTTATCGGGCAAATTATATATCGCTATTTCAATGTCCGCAATATAGTTTTCAATGTTTTTTGTGTAATCTACACATGTTTTTAGGCCTTTGTTTAGAAAATCTATTTCTTTTTCCGTGAAGTTGCATGTGGATAGATTCGTTACATTGTTAGGTTTTTGACATGAGATTAATAAATCTTGCTTTTTATGTGGATACGGTTCTTGCTTCTTTTGAAGATTCATTCCCTACGCTTCTTTCAAGTTTATACTTTTAATGTATTTAGTTACCTCTGTAGTAAAACTGATACATACAATATATATTTACTTCTTTTTGTAATAATTTTGTAAAATGACTATGTGAATGCAAAATTGTACTTTCTCTACTACTTATATTATTTTGTTAAATTGTATTGTATTATATTATATTTAAGCTTAATGACAAAAAAATAAATATTATTAATCCTTGCATAAGCTTGCCCCATATCTCTTAACGGTCATGTGACCTAATCACCTCTCATTGGCTGCTGCTGTGGTAATGACTGTCGTGCGGTAAAAATTACATGTATAGATAATCTGATCACTAATACACTCTTTAGTAAAAGTGAATGTTTCACAATAGACACAGGTTTATCTGACCATAAATCTTTACATGTAAACCTTACAGAAAACGAGAACACCAGGAGTAAAAAAAAAAGTATAAAACAATGCGTATTTTTAGTGATCAAAATATCTCCGAGTTCAAGGAAAAGTTAGCTATCACAAACTGGCCGTTGTGTAATACAAAAACTGTAGATGAAATCTAAAATGATTTCCTAAGAGAATTTCTTTTGGCATATAATCATTCTTTCCCGAAGGTTACATGCAAGCAAATATTAAAATCTTTTAATTTAAGTTGGTGTACACGAAGCATAAGGATTTCAAGCGAACAAAAGAGAATCCTGCACAGAAACCTAAAATCTTCCAATAGCATACAATTACGTCAGTATTATAATAAGTACAACAAAATATATAAAAGTATTATTAGGAAAACCAAATACATGGCAATAGAAAGATACATTAAAAATTCTGAAAACAAAACAAGAGCAACCTGGAAAGAAATACAAAATGAACTAGGTGCAAGCAAAAATTTAAACCAAATCAATTTAAGTAGCCACTTAAACAGAAACAGCAAGAACAGGTTAGAAGAATTAAATAAATACTTTACTAAGGTAGCAGATATGATTCAGGATACTCCCCCCTTAGTCCCAAAGGCATTACAAGAAATGGGCAAATATAATCTGCATGCAGCACTTGATTTTGATTTAGGAATAGTGTCTCCATTTGAGGTCAGAAAGATAATATCTCCATCCAAACCAAAAATGTCAAAAGGATGCGACGAAATCCCACCACTGTTAGTTAAAAAAGTACAAGAAGAACTATGTGTGCCACTTGCTTGCATATACAACCAGTCACTTATGATGGGAGTTTTTCCAGAAAGAATGAAATATGCCATAATCCATCCTGTTCACAAAGGTGGGGAAGACGAACTAATAAGTTACCGCCCAATCTCAGTACTTCTAACTTTCTCAATTATTCTAGAAAAACTAGTACATTTAAAACTAATAACCTACCTTGAAAATGCGAACATTCTTAACAGCTCCCAGCATGGATTTAGAAAAAAATTATCAACTAACACTGCAATTGTGGATTTGGTAAACAAAGTAGCGAAAATTTTGGACGAAAAAAGACAAACTGCTGCCCTAATTTTTGATATATCTAAAGGGTTTGACTGTGTAAACCACAAAATATTAATAAGTAAACTACACCAGTACGGCATAAGACACACAAACTTGGAATGGTTCAAACCATATTTAGAAGGACATAAACAGAAAATTATACTGGAGGGCAGTTCTGGTCCTATACATACAAAATGGGAACAAATTAAAAAAAATGGGGTTCCACAGGGTTCCATACTGGGTCCACTACTTTATGTAATTTACACGAATGATCTTTCAGTTAAAGTCAGCGGACAACCAATATTTTATGCCGATGACATGTCAATTATTTTAAGTGGGTCAGATATTGATAATTTAAAAACAAATATTGACCAGGCCATAAAACAATTGGAAGCATGGTTTACATGCAATGGTCTGAAATTAAATAAAACTAAAACTGAAATTGTACATTTTAAGACTACAGTAGAAAACACACAAGTAACTCGTTAACTTCAGCTACCTCAAAAGAAGCTAAACTTTTAGGGTTATTTATAGATGAACGCCATAAATGGACTAAACAATTAAATTATATAGAAAATAAATTAAATATTGCCTGTTTCAACATGTCCTGCTTGGCACAGATTACAAATTTAGAAACAAGAAAAATCATATATTACAGTTACTTTCATTCATTACTTGCATATGGAATAACTTTATGGAGAAATGCAACAGGCTCTGACAGACTTTTCCGAATTCAAAAGAAAATCATATGCATAATGACACATTCGAGTTATAGAGCATCCTGCAGACCACTTTTTAAAACATTAAGAATTTTGACTCAACCTTGCCTCTATATGTATAATCTAGTTCTATATGTACACAGTAATTATAACAGTTTTCTAAAAAATCAACATCATCATGGTCATAACACAAGAGGAAAAAGAGATATAAAATACCCTACTCATAGGTTAGCACTGTTCGAGAAAAGTCCACAATATATCAGGATTAAAATATATACTAAATTGCCACAAACAGTTAGAGAAATCCAAAACCAAAATCTTTTTAAGAAAACAGTCAAAAGTTTATTCACCAACAAAGCATACCTCTCAATTCAAGAATACATGGATGATGCACTGTTATTTCAATTTTATCTTAGTGTCTGTTCAACTTTAGGAAAACTATATACTCTAAATGTTGTACATAATTGCTTTCTGATCTTAAAGTTTAGGTTTAATATTTTGACGAGTCACCAATTCATGAACACCTGCTCAACTATGTAAGTGTAATGTGACGAATAAAGTATTCTATTGTATTGTATTGTATTGCTTATATATGTTACCTGCTTGAGTGGGATATTTAAGGAATAATTTGGCCTGGATTCTTTGTGATATTTTTCTGTTATATTCCAACAGACGAGCCTCACTATGAACCACAAGATTTTGTTTACCAATAGCCTCTGTTGTACCCTCATCCAAAATAAGTTACAGTAGATTGGCACTTGTAGCAAACAAATGCTCAGAAGAGAGAGCACCACCACTGATGCTCATGTAAGGAACAGTAAAAACCTCAAGTGATAATTTCTGTTTATGCAAGCATTGCCACATGTCACCAGCTTACTCCCCTCTTCACCCCACTTATTTCCCACAAACACAAAAAGCTTGGACCCTAGCAGTAGTTCTTAGATGGGTGGACAGACAAGAGGTTTGCATGTTGTCCTACATACCAATGCTATAAACCTTCAGGAAAAGCTGATCGTAGAATACAAGCACAGATTATGAAGCCAGAGCGTATCATTGACTATAATAAAAATATGGGTGTCATAGATAGTCTGATATGTGATTAGCTCTCTTGAATGTGTCAGAAAGGCTTTGAAGTGGTACAGAAAGGTTTTGTTTCATCTCTTAGACATAACTTTTTGCTAAATTTCTATGGCAATATATAAAACTAAAACAGGTAGTAACATTACTCTAGCAGGTTTTCAACTCTCTCTTATTCGAAAACATTTTTGAACAGTATCATACCTCAAAACAACAAAGAAGGATGACCAACATCTGGTAATCAGCCCCTTAGGCTCATTGAAAGGCACTTCCGTACTGCTGTCCCACATCAACTCCAAAAAAATGAAAACAAAGCCTGCTAAGATGTGTTATCTATGTTTATAACACCAACTTTGATCCAGAAAACAGCAGGATACCAGGATATGTGTGCCAAATGAAATGTGGGTTTGTGTGTTCTCCCCTGTTTCGAAACATACCACACAAAAAGAAATATTGAAATTAATTTTGGGAGGATGTAGTTTCATTCATGGATTATATGAACATGTATAGTGAAGTTATAGTAAAAAAAATTCCTGTAAATTGTTTTGGTCTCCCCTGACTTGTAAATGAAAGATCAAATTTTAATGTATTTT
>CM060950.1:108923923-109012750 GCA_030765055.1 Mantis religiosa
ATGTATTACAATTAGGGGGTAAATTTGAGTTTTACATTGTGCATAGCCATTTAACATAATTTTCAATATTTATTTCTTTATGAAAGTCTCCAGTTTTCTGTTGTGATTTATAGCTCTATCTAGCACTTTCTTAATCACTTTCAATACTTAGGAGAGTAGTGATCCTTATGCATTACAGTGTCACAATACTTAATAGTCTACTGTACTTGGGTGGGCAGACGATTCATACTGCATATTACATCAAGTAAACAACAGCGATAAGTTCACTGAATACGGAGTAGGAAGAAGACAGAAGAGAAAGAGGTTTAGACCTGGACTCGCTGACTGTTTTATGGGTGAAGGTCAGTTTCAAGAACCATTGCATGACTTAAACATGGACTTTGGAAAGTGTCTTAGAACATTTTCTTAAATTTTCAGTACAGTAATGTATTAAGTTTAAGGGTGAGTCGATTAATGACGCTAAACAACACTTACTTTAGTGTCATTAATTGACTCACCCTTAAATTTAATTTACTACAACACTGTTTTCAACACTTCCATGGAAGAAAATGGCAGTAATGTGTATTTGAAAAGAACTTAGCATGGAGGGATAAATGGATTGAAATAAGTGTAGTAGTGAAAGGGGGTTATTTATTATTGCAAGTTTATGTGTAATAAAATTTATAGCTATGAGCTTTATGTAATTTCCTGACTCTGTTGCCTTCCTGTAAATTCCAAATTTTATTTTTGTGGCATTCTTGATGATTTTAGGTCCAAGAAAGAGAGTTGACCATTGACTTATTTTCTGTTGTGAATTTGATAGTTCAAGCACTCAGATATCTCTCTGTTTTCATTAATTTTAATACATTTCATTATAATTACTTTCTTGGAAGTGTTGAAAACAGTGTTGTTATGATAAATTAACTTTAAAGAGAGTCGATTAATGACACTAAACAACACTTACTTTTAAATTTTTCCGGAACATGTTTCTGAGGCTTTGCCTCTATCATCAGCCAGCTCTCGACTGGTTCTCATTGGTGTAGTTGACGATATTTTGTCACAGGTGTCCTCTGGTGGCGGTTCAAGGAACTTGCTGAAAAATCTTTCTGGGGGATGTCGAAATTGAATACTTTGTTCCTATTTTTTGAAATGAAGATTTGTTCCCATGTGGATAGTTCTTGTTTTCCTGATGTATGTTTTAGTAGTTTTGGTTCTGGATTTATGTTGTGGTTTTTTTCCAAAAATGTGTGGCAACTGCTGATTTTTCTAATTCTTTATATTTTATGTTTCTAAAGTGTTCCTTTGCTCATGTTTCTAAATTTCTTTTGGTTTTTCCAATATAAATTTGACTACAGTCATTGCATTCAATTTGATATATATGACATCTTTGCAATAGTACCAAAAAAACACATCAGTGATGCACTAAAACTTTTAAATATCCAAGAAAAAAGCATCAAGTTCACTGTAGAAATAGAAAAAGATGAGCATTTACCATTTTTGGATCTAAAAATAATGAGGAATAAAAACAGACTAAACTTTGGCATTTACAGAAAACCAACACAGACAGACAACTACATAAAAGCTAATGGCTACAACCCAAGATCCCACAAACAGGCAATCTTCAATAGATTAGCTCACAGACTGGTAAACATCCCTCTCACAGCAGAAGAATACAAAACAGAATACAACAAAATAATTGAAATAGCACAAAAAAATAACTTTCCCAAATCATTAGTGGACAAAAAAGTGAACTTAGCAAAAAAGAAGAAGCTACTAAAGAAAACCACAACCCTCTCAGCTACAGAAACTAATATGATTTTCAAAAAATTCACTTACCATCCATGGGCCTATGATAAATTCAAAAAAGTCTTCAAAGAACAAAACATTCAACTAGCACCAGTCAACCATTTCTCCTTAAAAAACCTAATTTGCTCAAACATCAAAGATGCCATTCCATCTAACAAAAAATCTGGTATATATCAAATTGAATGCAATGACTGTAGTCAAATTTATATTGGTAAAACCAGAAGAAATTTAGAAACAAGAGCAAAGGAACGCTTTAGAAACATAAAATATAAACAATTAGAAAAATCAGCAGTTGCCACACATTTTTGGGAAAAAACCACAACATAAATCCAGAACCAAAACTACTAAAACATACATCAGGAAAACAAGAACTATCCACATGGGAACAAATCTTCATTTCAAAAAATAGGAACAAAGTATTCAATTTCGACATCCCTCAGAAAGATTTTTCAGCAAGTTCCTTGAACCGCCACCAGAGGAGACCTGTGACAAAATATCGTAAACTACACCAATGAGAACCAGTCGAGAGCTGGCTGATGATAGAGGCAAAGCCTCAGAAACATGTTCCGGAAAAATTTAAAAGTAAGTGTTGTTTAGTGTCATTAATCGACTCTCTTTAAAGTTAATTTAACATTTTCATATTGTTTAGACTTTTGCTAGTAATGCCATATTTTTTCCAAAAGTGTCCTGGAATCCTATCTATCCCCACTGCCTTATCACTTTTTAAAGCTCTTAACTGTTGTTTACTTCTAGCATTTTAAACTTACCATCTAGTACTCTATTTTTAACTATTTCTTTCCCTAGCCTTATGTTATCCTTTTTATCATCCATTAAGCCTATAAATACTTTACCATTTCTTAGGTGATTTTTTGGGTCCACTTCCCCTTTCTTATTTGCTTTTTTCACCATTTTCCATATCTTTCTACTATCTTTTTCTTCTACCATTTCTCTTAATTTCTTTTTTGTGCTTTCCTGATGCTGTTTAACAGGATATTTGTGTAACAAAGGTTTGTATTAAGAGAAATTATATGCAAGATAGCATCAAATTTCACTTTTTCATAGGCTTGTTTATTGCAAACAGTATATTTTTGTTCTTGGCTGATTTTAGAAAGTACTAGCGTATAACTTCATTGCTTATTAAATTGTTTATGTCATCAATCTTTCCTTCTTTAATGTTAACACATTTTACTTGATATGTTTATGTAAGGTATTGCTAGTATTTTCAAAGCACTTCATTACTTCTTTATTTGCAAATTGCAGTATTTGCACATTAAAGCTATTGAGTTTCAGGAAATTGCAGTTTACAACAACAAATAAAGAAAGATTGACAGTGGCATAGGTGGGCTTATAAATAGGTACTTGCTTTAAATTTTGCAGAAAAGTCATCAAACTTGAATTCTTATTGTTTTAATTTACCTCAAATGATTTAATGGCAGTTATAAATTGCTAACTTTAAAACATTACTTTAAATGCATTTCACCTCACTGCTGTAATTATTTTGTATTTTCATGGAAACATGAACAGTCCCTCTAATTCAGATAAACTTGTTAATTTTGTTAAAAAATAAATGCATTTTGCACTTTGCTTATAGCAGCTATTTCAATAAATATAGATGAAGGGCAACTATAATGCATGCATTGCATTAACATTTAAAATGCAAAGTGAATGATTACTGAATGAGTTTGTTTTCTACTATGGAAAATTAATTGATTAAGGAATTCCTTAAATTGTATCTAAAAATCAGAGTAAAATATAACAAGCAATGATTAACTTTTGATTGATACTCACTGTAAGTAAGGAACTTAAAGACTTAGTGAATTTTGACATTTTGTAAATATAATTATGTAGAACTCAAAGAAAATATAGCTCTTTTGCGGTTTACTGTTGTGAATAATAAGTACTTTGACATATGTTGGCAAAACAAATTCTCAGATTGATTTACTGCCTTAGTTCAATGCTAGGGTACCCTAGACTTTCTTTCTTTGAGAAATGAGCTTTCAAAAATTGAGTCTCTGTGCTTTCATTTTGTACATTTATTATAGGATTACATTTCAAATATGATAATCCTTAATATATTTTTGTAGTAACCAAACTCATGTACCTATCTATGAAATGAAAATAAAAGAATGTACCTTAAATAAAAGTTTGGCATACACTGAAGAGTTTTGTGAGTGAAAGTGGCAAAATAGAAGTGCATGCTACACTTTTATTGGAGATGCAATGAATATATGAGTTATAAAATAGTGATACTGATATAAAATATAACCTCAGTATCAAAACAAGCAAAGACTACTGTATGGTCATTGGACTCTAAACTTATACACTAAGTTTGTTATACTCACAGGCAAATAACATTTTTTAATAATGTATATATTTACTTAAGCAGAACACATGATCACAGTTTTCTTCATGCTTTCAAACATGACACTCTAACAAGGAAACTGGTTCAGTGATAACATATCCTCAAACATTTCCTTTCCATATTACTGCTCCCTTATCACTTAGGTAGCTCCACAGAAAACATTAGCACCATGGAGTTATCTGGATTATTTTAAAGAATTTTATTTACTTAGATGTTTAGTAATAATCATCACCATTAATACCATATATAGGTAAGTATTAGAACCACAGAAAACATCATTGCATTAATAGTGCCATGTTTTTCAATGCAGAAGATCCTTAGTTCAGGAAAAGGTAATTGAAGTAAACTTGTTCTCAGAGGTCAGTGCTAAATATAATTAAGAATAAGCTGATTAGGATATAACTGCTTCATCTTATCAAGGGTTACAGTAACAATAAAAAAAATTAGCTTAAGAACTGGCAGAAAACATAGGCAAAAGAGAAATCTTAAATTATAATTCATAATGTTATATGACTACTAAGTTCAACACAAAATCTCTTACGGTTGACAACTTTTGATTCTTCTGATAATATAATCCAAATTAATGTTATCATAACTCCCTAAACTGTTTAAACTACCAACATAAGCTGAAATATTTAGTATATATTTATATGAGTATTATTGTATAGTTTTTAAACCAGATTGACATTTTTAAGTAAAATAGGATAATATCTATTTTTCTGCAGTCTATCCAAATTTAGAAATTGAGAGGATACTTAATAAACAGACAGGTATAATAAGTATATCAGAACAAGTCATATAACTCAATGCTTGACTACCTCATTGCTGTTGATTTTGGCATGTAATGAGATGGCTTTCAAACTACTTAATTTAACAGCTTTCATATGCAGTTAAATTTATACATGTAGGTATTTGGTTATATTACTTAAATATCCCTTTTTAATTCCATTTAATTTTAATTATATTTGGTAATGATGTTAATTAGAGAAGTACCTAAGATACAGGAAATGAAACTGGATAGCTTCCATTAGGATTATACCAAACATGAGTATACCTAATGGTGCAGATATTCACAAATATAATACACGTCAAAAAGATGACTTTCACATTCAAAGTTGTAGAACGGAAATCTTCAGGTCTAATGCTTTCAATAAAGGTATAAGATTATACAACAGACTACCAGAAAATATTAAACATGTGAAGAGTGTTATACATTTTAAAAAGGGAGTAAAACTCTTTTTACTGCAACATTCATTTTATTCTGTAAATGAATTTTTAAATGTTAATTAGTTTTAAGTGATTGTAAATAATGCAAATATGTAACTGATATACTATGACGTGTCTGATATCAATGTATGATCAACAGGACAAAATAAATTGAATTAATGATTGGTAGTGTGTTGCATAACTACTAGATAAATACTGTGAATGTATACAATGTCTGACAATCAAAATCCACACACTTCAGGACTCTTAGAATTTATGCCCTTCCTAAAATTCATAAGTCTGGAAATAAAATAAGACCTATTGTTAATTGTATAAACTCACCAACTTACAATTTAGTAAAATGGTTACACAAAAAATTTAGTAATTTTGATAAATTTGAAAGTTTAGGTATTAAAAATTCTTTTGAACTAATAAAAAAGATTGATAGTGTTGTATTATCTAAAACTGATAAACTTAAATATTAAAAGCAGAAGCATTATTAACAGTGAAGTATTCTTCATATTTAAATTTGAATTTATGAGTCACTATGTTTACACTCAGTCTTCACTTACTTGTTGTTGTATAATTGAAACGTTTTCAAGATCCATGTATAATTGAAACGTTTTCAAGATCTTGAAAACGTTTCAATTATACAACAACAAGTAAGTGAAGACTGAGTGTAAACATAGTGACTCATAAATTCAAACTGATAAACTTATTTATTTTGATGTAACTGCCTTATTTCCTAGTATTCCTAGAGAAAAACTTTTAATTTAGTTTAAAAAGTGGTTGAATTCAATAAATTTACACGAGGACTTAATAGCTGATTTTGTTAAACTTACTGATTTTTGTTTGGATCAAAATTTTTTCACTTTTAATGGTGAATTTTTTGCAACAAACTTCTGGCTTAGCAATGGGTAATCCTCTTTCACCTTTTCTTGCTGATCTTTTTATGAGTTTTTTCGAAATTCAAGTCACTAAAGCTCTTCCTTTGATTTTTAAAACATGGTATAGATATAGAGTCAACATGAAAAATTCAATGCCATGGCCGGAATTTGAACCACGGATCTCCTGGTTTTCGTCCAGTCGCTCTAATCCCAGGCAACCGCAAAGTGAGGTTTGTGGTGGACAACACGGCACTGGGGCGGGTTTTCTCCGGGACCTCCGGTTTCTCCCGCCATCTCATTCCACCGGTGCTCCATCTTCATCTCATGTATCATCATACGCCTGTGGTGCCGTATGTAGTAAAAGCGGGCGTTAAACACTACACAATTTCAGTCACTCTAACCCATTGAGCTACCATGGCCAATGTGCCATCCTGACATTAAATTCTCCATTTTATTCGTATATTTCCCCGGTAGACCACTAGGGGCTCTCGTATTCGTAAGTACTATCGTAAGTACTTGAGTCCTAGGCTTCATCATTTAACTCTTATTATTTTAGTTAATTGATGGAAATTAATCATTTCTTCACGCTAGCCATATATAGGCTAAGATCTTTGATAGAGTCAACATGAAAAATTTAATGCCATATCCGGGATTTGAACCACGGATCTCCTGGTTTCCGTCCAGTCGCTCTAACCCATTGAGCTACCATGGCCAACGTGCCGTCCTGACATTAAATTCTCCATTTGACTCGTATATTTCCCCGGTAGACCACTAGGGGCTCTCGCATTCAAGATACACTGTTTGTGGCAACTTACTATCGTAAGTACTTGAGCACCAGGCTTCATCATTTAACTCTTATTATTTTAGTTAATTGATGAAAATTAATCATTTCCTCACACTAGCCATATATAGGCTAAGATCTTTGATAGAGTCAACATGAAAAATTCAATGCCATGGCCGGGATTTGAACCATGGATCTCCTGGTTTCCGTCCAATCACTCTAACCCATTGAGCTACCATGACCAACATGCCATCCTGCCATTAAATTCTCCACTTGTCTTGTATATTTCCCTGGTAGACCACTAGGGGCTCTCGCATTCGAGATACACCGTTTGTGGGGCTAAAATAATTTGCTATTGTTCCTGAAAAACAAATTAATAATGCTTTAAAATTACTAAATTTACAAGATAAGCTATAAAATTCACATTAGAAACTGAAATTAATGGATTTCTTCTTTTTCTAGATTTAAAAATTTAAAATTACTAAATTTACAAGATAAAGCAATAAAATTCACATTAGAAACTGAAATTAATGGATTTCTTCTTTTTCTAGATTTGAAAATAATAAGAAATAATAACAAATTAGATTTTGGTATTTATAGAAAATCTACTCATATTGTTAATTACATAAAAAATAAAAGTTTTAACCCTTTTACCACATAAATTTGCTGTTTTTAATAGTTTAATTTATAGATTAATAAATATACCCCTGAATAAAGAAGGATTTAATAAAGAATATAAACATATTATTAATACTGCTTTAATTAATGGTTTTAATAAAGATTTTATACAAAAGAAGATTGAAAAATTTAAATACCAAAAACTACTAATGATATTTCTACTCTTAAACAAATAAAAGATGATTATAATTTTAAAAATTTACTTACCATCCTGGGTTAATAAACTTTTTCAATTTTTTTTTTAAAGAAGTTAGTATAACTTTAGTTCCGCAAAATAAATATAGTATTAAACATTTATTACAATTTTCTAAAAAAGATAAAATTTCTAATAATAAAAAATCTGGTAGTTATCAATTTAATTGTTTAGATTGCGATCAGGTTTATATTGGAAAAACGAAACGTAGTTTGGAAACCAGAAATAAAGAACATTTTCGTAACATTAAATATAAACAAATTGATAAATCGGCCATAGCAGATCATTTTTGGTCATTTAACTATGAAATAAATCCCAAAGTTAGATTATTAAAAGAATTAAATGTTCCCATAGATTTAATAGTGCGGGAAAAAACTTGGACTACAACTCAGGAGCAGGACTTAAGTGTGCACTGTTCTCATTCTATCAACCAGCAGGATACCACACAACAAATTTAGATGCAGAAGTAAAGGCTATTCATATTTCACTCCAAAACCTTCTATACAGAATAGATAAATTCAAAAATGCTGTCATACTTTCTGATTCTAAAGCAGCATTATGTGCAATAAGTTCATATAAAATGAAGTCAATCCAAATTAAAGAATGTCAAAATGATCCAACAACTTCAAATCTACAGAAAAGAATTATATTACAGTGGATACCTGCACATTGTGGAATTGCTGGAAATGAATCAGCTGAGTTTCTTGCCAAAAACAAATATAAAAACAAACAAAACCAATCAATATCTAACAAAGCCAAAGATAAAAAATGGAACATTTTAATTAAAAATCCAGAAATTATTCCAGAAATCCACGTAAAGCTGCAGTAGCAAATGTTAGATTACTTACGGAACATGATTATTTGGCCAAACACTTACACAGAATAGGAATTTATACAAGTCCAAATTGTCCTCTGTGCAACAAAGAAGAGGAAATGACTGAAGAACATCTTTTAACCTGTGAAGCCCTACCTGTCAGATCTACTACACAGAAATGTTGGAGAGCATGATAGCTAATGGCTTCATTGCCAAAGCCTAGCATTTGAAAACAACAACAACATAGAGTGGGAAAAAATATTAATTTTAAAAAATAAACATCGCGTAATGAATTTTGACATACCGGCAATTGATTCTGTTTTTAGGTTTGTTTCGTCTTCAGATTTTGGTAATAAGAAAAAACATAGTATCCTTGACGATGAAGTGTGTTGACTGACGATGCGAGGAAATGTTTGTGAAATCGATCTTAAAAAGAAGAAAGAAGTATTAACATCAAATTCTTAAGATAATTGGAGATTAGTTAACAAATATTTTTATTTGTGTAATAGCTACTTATAATTTGCATACATTATATTGACAATACTTCTATCTGATGCTTGAAATAAATTGATTTGATTATGTAAAAAACTGAAGCTGTTGACAGTGAAGTAAACTAACTATTAAGAATAACTAAACACTATAGCAGCACAACTTCACTATTTATTTATCTTATTTTTTTGAAATGAATGAATATTTCTGAATCACATTTTCACACTGATTGCAAAACTGAAATCAGCTATTGCGTAGCATGTCAGAATCTTTGCAATTCAAAATTTTATGTTTTGAATATTTTTCATAATGTGCGTACTGTAGTAATATTACCATTACCAAGTTAATGAACTACACCAAAATAATTTCAGAGATTGTAGACATGACTAATATAAGCAACTTGAGATAGGCAATGCATGGTCTGCAGCTAAATATAGTACAGTTAATTGTGTTAAACCTAATTGGCATCAGATACTGATAAGTTAGGGTGGTTGAAATTTTTGGATTAGAATGTCTTTAAAACTGCTTCCCAAGTATAGAAATATTGATTCCTAATTGCTCATTATTAACGTTATCAAGATTTAAGGACTAAAAAAATCTCTCAACACCTACGAGAGCACAGAGTGCAAGCGTGGGTGGACACAATGGCCAGGTTGCGTGTAGAGGATGGCGACATGTGGAGGATTGCAAAGACTCTCAGAAACCGCCAAGGTCAATATAGCTCCCCACTGCAGGGCACACGGGGTCTGGCCTATGATCCCAAATCCAAAGCAGATGTGTTTGCAGATTACCTTGAGTGTACTACCTAGGTATGTGCCCAAGAGGAGACCCCCAGGATGATATCTATTCAGAATGTGTCCGAAGGGAGGTGTGTCGATTCTTTCGCCGACCTCCTGAGGATGTCGACCGACTTTCCATTGTCCGTCCAAGTGAAGTCCAAGGCGCTCTCCAGCGTCTCAATCCTAAAAAGGCGGCGGGACCTGATTGGCTTATCCCCCTCATGCTCTGCCATCTTCCTTTCAACGCTGTGTTGTTCCTCACAAAAGTCTTCAATGTGTGTCTAACTGTTGGTCACTTTCCACGAGAGTGGAGAGAGGCCAGAGTGATCTGCACATTGAAGTCTGGGAAGGACCCAGTACACCCTTCAAACTACCGCTCCATAAGTCTCCTTTCTACCCTCTCGAAAGTTTTCGAGAGGATAATACTCACCCGCTTGTCCCCAGTTTTGGGTGACATTCAACCCATACCTGCCCATCAATTTGGATTCCCTCCTGGGCACTCGACAGTCCAACAGCTGCTGCGAGTCTTGGAGATGGCTGCCATGGGTTTCCAGGTGTTCACGGCGGCGGTGTCTTTGGGTGTCGAGAAGGCCTTCTCTACCACCTGGCACACCGGACTCCTTCACAAACTTATTCACCTGGGCCTACCAATTCAATTAATCAACATACTACACAGCTTTCTTAAGCACTGCACTTTCAAAGCCACAGTTGCGGGAAAAACATCTTCTCTTAGACCTGTAAGAGGCGGAGTCCCCGAAGGCTCTGTACTATCTCCCACACTATTCAGTGTATACATGGCAGACTTTCCAACCGAGCTGCGTGTCGAAATGGCACAATATGCTGACGATGTGCTGCTATTCTGCAAAGACAGGCACATTCTCAGAGCCTTCAACCCAATACAAAGACACCTCCGTCTCACACAAGAGTGGTGCCGGTGTTGGCGAATGTCCATTAACCCGGACAAAAGCCATGCCATACTATTCACTAAGCACCATACCCCCGCAGACTGTCCAAATTTCAGTTTCAGAGGTCGAAGGATAGAATGGGTACCCTCTATCAAATACCTGGCAGTTGAGTTAGACAGATGTTTGAGTTTTCGCCGACACATCAGGGAATTCTCGGTGAGGGTTCAGGGAGCTATTGCTTCCTTGCACCCTATGCTGGGTTCTCGATTGATGCCAGTCCGCATAAAGTTATATCTCTTTCGAGCACTCATAATCCCGTTGATGCTATATGCCTGGGAGGTCTGGGGCATGGCCGCAGATTCCTGGTTGGCATATCTTCAACGTGCTCAGAATAGAGGACTTAGGTCCATCTATTCAGTAGGCCGATTCTTCCCAGTAAGGTTCCTTCATGAAGCCTCATTGCTTCCATACGTGGAGGATGAAATTAGGCACCGGGCTACAAAATTGTATGCAAATTTACCATCACTCAGAAGTGCCCTGGTTAGGTATCTTGGTGATTATGATCCAATCAGATGTCGTCGCCGACTATTCCGGGTCCGCCGCATGACTTGTGGGCATCCGAGGTAACCACGGAGCAAATCCAAAAGCAGCAAAGGCTGAGCTCGCATAATCTACCAAGAGTTGTTTGGCCTCAAAATTATCCATAATAAATTAAATTAAATCTACTACATCACCAGGGTGCAACAGGCAAGCATCCTGTCTTCCTTAGAGGAGTAAATTTCTACCTCAAATTTACCCATCACCCTAATACAGATAAACGCATCCTCAAATATCCCAAGAAAAAGAAAATCCCACATGTGTTTAAACCCAATCCTGGGTGGGCACGCAGCAACAATCTTCGGGCTAATACAGCCTGCCAGTACCGTGCCGTGCCGTGCCATGCCGAGCAGTTGTCAATGGTCAGTTGTAGTGTGCAATGTGTGATTTGTAGGGACGTTTAACTGTACTGCAGTTGCGAGTTGAGACCTGATAATCGTGTGCATGCAGCCTTGTAGTGATTTGGAAGTGAATTCTTTTGTTTGTTTACGTGTGGTGAAGCAACGAGAGACTGTGTTGTGTGTATGTTACGTCATCCTGCTGCTGTCAGGGCTGTACAAAGTGTGTTTCTACTGGAAATAAAGAGCATTTTGAATTACTGCAAACTAGACTTTTAATTCTACGAACCCATAAAGTCACAATAACTAAGAACTTGAATCTGATTGGCCAGTGTAGTAACACCACTATGATTCCCTTGACTCGGGACACTTTGCATTGAAAATGCAGGACTCCATTTCGAGCAGTTCCTATAAATCTTGCATAAGGAGTTGCATTTACTTTTTATTTTATGTGAGTTCGTTCATCCTTTAAACCACCTTCCATTTAGACGTACACCATGTGAAAGCTTTAAGCAAAATTCAACTTTTGTTAGAAAGATTTATAATTAATTGCACTGACATGGTGAAATTACTCTGCAACATGCATACATTTATACAAGAATTAAAAGTTTCTATAAAATATTAAGAAACAACGGGGGAGGGGGAGAGGGGAACAACAAAAATGTAAAGGAGACTCCAACTTGTTTACCTGTCACCTAAACGCTAATGTTATGACTATTCTGTCAGAGAGTGCTCCTACATCTTTCTTCATTTTCGTATGTTCTGCACTCAAGTGTCATCAGTGGCATACTGTACAATCAGTGGCTATAACTTCCACATTTGAAACAAAAAACCTTCTATCTCAAATTACTTGTTTAAGATATTTTCACTTACTCTAAAAATATTTTGATGTAGTTCATTAACACCCTGTATAGTTTTTATATTTATTAATATCTACTAATTATATCCGTCCTAGAGGATACACAAAAATGCATCTTCCCCTTAGAATTAGTAATTCCAAAGAATGGAGGTTCATAGATTTTTGACAAAAAGCCTTAAAGGTGTTTTGCTTCATAATGGAAACATTCAATCTTCCATTCCTGTGGCCCACAATTTGTTTTAAAGGAGACATATGAAAATGTTAAGTTTTTGTTACAAAAACTACAGTATGAAAACCATCTATGGCTAGTGTGTGTAGATCTCATGATTATTGGACTACTACTTGGTCAACAGGCTGGTTTCACAAAATGTCCTTGTTTTTAATGCAAATGGAATAGCAGAGCTAGGTCAGAGCATTGGGAAAAGGAATAGTGGCCATGTAGGACTAATTTAACACAGGGCAAAAAAAAAAAAAATTGAAAAAGTGAACCTCCCATTGATCCCTCTAATGTATTGTTGCTACTTCTCCATGTAAAATTAGGTTTAATGAAACAATTTGTGAAAACGCTAGATAAAGATAGTGCTTTAAATACATTTGTGTTACATTTCCTTCATTATCCTATGAAAAATTTGTGTATTTGCTGATGATGGATAGTCAAAATCCTTTTATGGAAGTGTTGAAAACAGTGTTGTTGTATAAATTAAGTTAATTAGGAGTCGATTAATAAAGTGAGTGTTGTTTTGTGTTATTAATCGACTCCTAATTAACTTAATTGATGGATAGTCAGTTTAGGAATATTATAAGTCAAGAAGTGAAGGATGCTTGGAATGCTTTCAGAAATGTTGTTTTTAATTTCCTTGGAAATAAAAAAAAAAAATACCAAAATTATGTTAGCATAGTGAAAGTTATGTTTCAAATATATCGAGATTTAAATGTATTGGAACACCACAGTGAAGCAGATGTGTAATAAATACGACTCATCTAAAAATTAATAATGATGTTTCAAAGTTTTAAACAGAGTGTTAAACAGAGTTGCAACTTGAGTGTCAAAGTACATTTTCTTTATTCCCATCTAAATTATTTCCCTGATAATTTAAGAGATTTTAGTGATGAACAGGTGAAATATTTCACCAGGATATAAAAAATATGAAAATGAGGTATGAATGGAAGTGAAGTGTTCACATAATGGTGGACTAGTGCTGGTTGTTAAAAAGCGGCTGCTATGAACAACATGTGAGAAGATCAAAGACAACAAATTTTGAAGTGCAATATTGAGGTAAGGTTATGATTGTGCTTATGATTATTATTAATTGATGATGATTTAGTGGCGAATATCAAATAATAATTATGGCTTAGTTTTTCATACAAAATTCTTGTTGAAGGAAATTTTCATTATGTTTCACAAAGCTTTAATTTAATTTCTGTTATTTGGGAAGAGTTTAAAAACCTGATGTAATGGAAAAAAATAAGGATTATTTTCAAATTCAGCACACAAATTCCATTTAGAATCATCAATCAGATTAAAAAAACAGAAAATAATTTTGGAATGCAGAACAGTGATATCAATGAATTCTAGTTCCTAATTTTATGACAAAGCTCAACTCAATTTGTGATATTGTAATCATCCTGCACCAAAACTCGAGCCAGAAATGAAGTTATGCAGCATGTCAGAAAGTGCTGAAACCAGAGCAGGTCAAGAATATAGTGGAATACTGATGATGAACTTTGATAATGATGTACCAAAAAACAATATGAACTATACATAAGTACGTCACACTACTTGCATTACCTCTCACTATTTCTGTTGCTCATCCTGCACCATGGCATAGTAGGCTAAGGCATCATGCCTTGGATCCTGGCAACGCAAAGTGGCCTGGGTTCGATCCCACCCATGGGGTGTGGATTTTCAGTTCTGGGTATAGGACCAGTGCCCACTCAGCATCGTGACGAAAGTGATGAGCTTATGCTAGGTAAGCGGCCCTGGTCACGAAAACCAACATTCGGGCTGGGGGATACTGAGATGCTGACCACATCTCCTCCCCGTATCGGTTGGATGATCGCCCACTTCTGCCGTGCGTAAGTGGGCGTGAGGCCGGCAGTCGGGTTGGTAGGCCTTGGCCCTCTTAGGGCTGTCGCACCAGTGTTTAACTTTAAATATCTGTTTCTCACACTGTCGCTAGTTTGGGTCTTGATATAGGATTGTTACATAACGTTCCCTCTAACAGAGTGTAAAATACTTGAATTGCATTATTGATACTTTGTAAATATTTTAATCTTTACCCTTTAAGTACAAATATAAAAGTGACATTCATCATTAAATATTTATTATATCCTATATTATTGAAGATTGCTTAACTATGGATATAGAACTAATAAGCATAAAAATAAATGCTATACTTACGTATAGCTATACTTACTAATGACAGCTTGTTTTTATTTTCTGTAGTTCTTTCCTCAGTGAGAATATCTGCTTGTCTCACATCACCACTGCTTTCACTTGTAATATCTGTTTGCTCTGAAGTGACCTGTAAAGTTCATGAAAGATTTGAATGAAGTCAAGAAGAGAGAAAGGGATGGAGGTAGAGGAGGACTAGAGCGCGCACGTGTGTGTGTAGTGTTATGTTTAACACCTGCTTTTACTACATGTGGCACCACAGATGGTGACACTGATGATAAATGAAATGAAGATATAGCATCAGTTAAATGAGATGGTGGGGGAAACCGGATGAAGAAAGAACTAAAAGAAGCTAGAATGGAAATTGAAAAACTGAAACACGAATTAACCAATAAACCGGGATCGACGAAGAGTAACAAAAGTATAGTGAGCGAGCGACCGGAAAACAGCTGGGTTACAACTGTAACCACACAATACCGGCGAGTGACAAATAAGCAACAACCACCAGCGTCTTTCTGCAGCTACAACAAATTTGCAGTTTTAGACTGTGCAAGCCACGAGGACCCTTTTAACAAAAGTACCTCTGCAATAAGTCCTGTGGCCAGCAAGAAGAGAAGAGGTCGTCGAGCGCTTATACTAGACGACAGTCATGGAAGAAATCTAGCGCAACAAATGAATTGGGACTCTGATAGTAATAACATACAGGCCTGTGGTGTAGTAAAACCAGGTGCAAAAGCCAAGAAAGTGATTAATAACATTAGTGAAAAGTGCCTAAGCTATACAAAGGCAGATAATGTTGAGATAATGGCGGGTAGTAACGATGTAGGGAGTGATGCAAATAACGTTCTGTGTAATCTTGAAAATGCTATAAAAGAACTCAAGCATACCAATGTAGTTATAGTGAAACTTCCTCAGAGACATGACTTAGGTCTGCATTCTTGGGTAAACTGACAAATAATTCAAGTGAACAATGACATAACCCATATGTGCAGAAAATATTCACATGTAAAACTAATTAACACTTTTAATGCCCGACGAGAACTCTATACTAGACATGGCTTGCATTTCAACAAGCGTGGGAAAAAAGTGTTGTGCATGAGTATATATAGGGCCATCTTGGATTTCTCTAGTCCAGTAAATAATGATGTAGATGCATGTTTAACTGATTCAACAGTCTCTAACAATTCCATTGTATCTAACCCAAAAAACTAGGCACTTCTTCACCAGCAAAGTCTGGGCGTAAGTACTTTAAAACTATACAACAGAATGCACAAAGTCTGCCTAATAAAATTGAAGGGAAACTAGGTAACAAAATGTTGGATGTGACTGTAGTAGGCACCTCAGAAGACAAGGGTCAATTGGACCATAGAGGAAAGTCAAATAATATGTTAATTAATAGGCAAAATCCATTTGAATGTTTCAGTAGAAAGGTTAGTAACGAAAATATCTTTTATCTTTTGCATCAAAACGCCCAGAGTTTAAATAATAAATTGATACTGTTAGAGGTTTTATTGGATGGAGATTTTAAAGATGTTGATATATTGTGCTTTACTGAACATTGGATGTCTCATCACAGTTAGCAATAAGTAAAATCAATGACTTCATATTAGCAGATGTATACTGTAGGGAAAAGCTGGGGCATGGGGTGTCATGTTTATATGTTAAATGGCATTTGAAAACTAGAAATATAACTAAATTTAATAACCTAAAAGAAGACAAACAATTTGAGATGTCTATAATAGAAATCAGTAATCATAATATAGTTATTGTTTGTATTTATAGATCCCCTGATAGTCATTTTGAAACATTTTTATCTAAATTGGACACAATGCTTCATAGTTTAATACAGAAAACTAGAACTGTAATATGTGGTGACTGGAATATAAATTTCATGTGTGAAACTGCTAAACTAACTAAGCTTATAGATTTGATCGCTAGTTATATCTTGACTAACACAGTAAACTCGACCACTAGATCAACCTTGTTACTGGACGTAATAATTATTAACAAAACAAAATTTGAACAGCAAGCTACTGTCACAGCTCTAGGTTTTTCTGATCACTGGACACAAATACTACAAATTAAAACTTGAGTATCTAAAAGAATGGATAGAACCATTACTATTTATAAAAGAAACTTACGTAAAAATAATAATGTACTGTTTAATACTTTATTGGAAAAGGAAACATGGAATAATGTCTGATGAAACTGATGTTAACTTAAAAATTGAGAACTTCCTAAAGACATTTCTGTATTGGTTTGATATAGCTTTTCCTTTAGAAAAGAAATGCTTTAAAACACAAAAAAAGAAAGGGTGGATAACAAATGGAATAACTACATCCAGCAATAGGCTACGGTATTTGTCCAGGCTAGAAAAACATGGACAGGTAAATAATGAAACCAAAGAGTATATCAATAGGTACCGAAAGATCTATAAAACCATTATAACTGAAGCCAAAAGAAGGGAAAATGAAAGATTCATACTAAACTCTAACAATAAAACAAAGGCCCTTTGGACATTAGTTAACCAAGAAACCGGAAAATCTGCCCCAAAAATCAATATTAATGAATTGAATATCAGTAATAATAATAATAATAATAATAATAATAATAATAATAATAATAATAATAATAATAATAATAATAATAATAATAATAATAATAATAATAATAATAATAATAATAATAATAATAATAATAATAATAATAATAATAATAATAATAATAATAATAATAATAATAATAATAATAATAATAATAATAATAATGATGATGATGATGATGATGATGATGATGATGATGATGATGATGATGATGATGATGATGATGATGATGATGATGATGATGATGATGATAATAATAATAATATAATCATGATCATGATGATGATGATGATGATGATGATGATGACGACGACGATGATGATGATGATGATGATGATGATGATGATGATGATGATGATGATGATGATGATGATGATGATATCACAAATCCAGAGGATATTGCAGAGTCTTTTAATGCTTATTTCACAGACATTGCAGAAAACTTAGTAGCTCAAAATATTAACCATATAAGGTGTCAGGAGAATGGTGACAACATAAAGCAATGCAGTCAATCACTTTTTATATTGCCTGTTACGGAATTGGAATTAGAAGGTGTAGTCCAGGGTATGAAGGCCAAATATCATCTGGAGTTGATGAAGTACCAGATGTTATCATTAAAAAAGCTATACATCAAATAGCTAAGCCACTAGTCAGTCTCTATGATGCATCATTGCAATCGGATGTATTTCCAGATAAGTTAAAAGTATAAAAAATTAAGCCACTTTATAAAAAAGGGGAGAAGAATAAAAGAGAAAATTACAGACCAATATCAATTGTATCATCATTTTCTAAAATATTTGAAAAACTGTTTCATAATAGAATGATATCATTCATCTCAAAATACAATATTCTTTCAGAGGCCCAAAATGGTTTTAGAAAAAACAGATCTACCATAACAGCCATGGACAGTTTAATAAATAAAATTCAAGAAGCTATTGATAAAAAATTAGTAGTTGTGGGTTTATTTTTAGACTTAACGAAAGCATACGATGTTTTAGATCATGAAATACTACTCAGGAAATTAAATAAATATGGTTTTAGGGGTATTATGAATAATTGGGTTAAATCCAATCAATAGAAAACAGTTTGTAGAACTTCAGTTTGAAAGTAAAGGAAAATTAAATACAGTTCAGTCCAAAGTGAGAGAAGTTAGGCGAGGAGTTCCGCAAGGATCAGTCCTGGGCCCCTTGTTATTTTTGTTGTACATAAATTATTTGCCAACTGCCATTAATTCCACAGATGTTATTTTATTTGCAGATGATACCAACATCCTAATAAAAGGAAACAATCAAGAAAGCGCACAGACCAAACTCAATGATACTCTATGTAAACTGCACACATGGTTTCAGACAAATGAACTAATTATAAATAAGGATAAGACTATTGCAATTCCTTTCATACTTGCCAAAATAGAAATGTGGTCAAACCTCAAATAGTATTTGATAAAACAGCCATTAACGAGAATAATGAAACAAAATTTTTGGGATTACATATAAATGAGAACATGAAATGGACCACACATATTCAACATTTAATAAAGTGAGTTCCATTTGTTATTTTCTTAAATGAAAAGCTTAATAAATTTAGCAGCATTGAGAAATATATATTATGGTTACTTTTACAGTCAGTTACAATATGGGATAGTGTTCTGAGGGAAAAGGCAGATAGAGTCTTTAAACTTCAAAAAGAGCGATAAGGATACTAAGTGGGGTGGATAACAGAACATCTTGCAGGCCATTATTAAAAAAACATCAAATATTACCTCTAGCATGTATGTATATTTTGAAATTATTGATCCATGTAAAACAAAATAAACTACAAATACAAAATTACAAAAATGCCGATATTCACAAATACAATACACATCAGAAAGATGACTTTCACATTCAAAGTTGTAGAACGGAAATCTTCAGGTCTAGTGCTATCAATAAAGGTATAAGATTATATAACAGGCTACCAGACAATATTAAACAAATGAAGAGCCTTTTACATTTTAAAAAGGGAGTAAAACTCTTTTTACTGCAACATTCCTTTTATTCTGTAAAAGAGTTTTTAAATATTAATTAGTTTTAAGTGTTTAAGTTTGAATTTATGAGTCACTATGTTTACACTCAGTCTTCACTTACTTGTTGTTGTATAATTGAAACGTTTTCAAGATCATTCGATCTCATCATCAGCTGTTTGGTGACTCTATGGTGACTCTATCAGTCACCAAACAGCTGATGATGAGATCAAATGATCTTGAAAACGTTTCAATTATACAACAACAAGTAAGTGAAGACTGAGTGTAAACATAGTGACTCATAAATTCAAACTTAAATATGAAGAATACTTCACTGTTAATAATGCTTCTGCTTTTAATATTTATAGTTTTAAGTGATTGTAAATAATGACAGTGGACATTAATGTAATTTTTATACTATGACGTGTCTGATATCAATCAAAAGGACAAAATAAATTGAATCAAATTGAATTAAATCATGAATTAGAGTAAACTCCACATTTGTGAACAATTACTTTTATATAGCATTTCTCTATGGTCTTTATATAGTTTATATTTATTTGCTTTTTATACTTTAGACTTTTGTTGGATCCTGTATCTGTTACAGTCTTATGTAACTTTTATATTTATCTTGGCCACAAATGAAATAGATATCTCCGAGGTAAATGTAGATAAGTATCAATTGGAAAAACACTTTGAAGTTGCAGCTGCAAGAATAAAATTTAATCAAAAATCTGTATTGTTATTGGGATTATACAGGTCGCCGGGTACTTCTTCAGAGCACTTTGTTGATTGTCTTGAAGAAATTTTAGGTCAGTTGTACAATAAGTATAAACAGTTAATTTTAGCAGGTGACTTTAATATAGATTTAGACCACACAAAAGGGGACTATAAAAAACTTTATGATGTTTTTAACTCTTATGGTTTAATGGATCTTGTATGTGAGCCAACAAGGGTAACAGATTCTTCATCTTCCATAATTGATCATATTGCTACAAACATGAATATTGAAGTTGTAAATATAATGAATATAAACACACACATTTCCGATCATTATGCTCAATATATAAAGTTTAAGGGGCTAAACTGTAATAAGCAAAAAAAAAAAAATATGAAATCAAAACTTTTCGTGATTTGAATCAGGCATGTATCAGCAATCTGGTGGATTGCTTAAAAAACGAAAATTGGGACATAATATATAATGCAAAAACTGTAGACGAAAAATGGAACCATTTTTATAATACCTTTAATAATCAATTTAATGCATGCTGCGCCATAAGAATGAGAAAAGTTTATCTAAACAATTCTAGCCACATTAAACTTACCACACAATTAATAAAACTCAAAAATGAAATGAAGCATTTCTATAAACTGTGACAAATCTAGTGGAAGTACTGTGTATAAACCAAGTACAACACAACAAAACAAAAATATCTAAATGACTTGGCAGATTTAAAAGCTAATGATTACAAAGAGAAGTTATGTAAATCAGGGAATGTTAGCAAAACTGCATGGGGTCTTGTAAATATAGCGCGATCTGAAACAAAAGTACATAAAAACTTAGAACTTTGTATCGGTGATGAAATTGTAAATGAACCAAATAGAGTATCTTTGTATCTTGAACTGACGTGTCCTATAAAATATGTATGTTCCAAAGGATGAAATAAATACAAATACATGTTGTCCACCACAATTCTCAGTTTTTGGTTGCCTGGAATTGAAATCAGGCCACCTTTGTAAGAGCCGAGCGGTCTAACCATTCAGCCACAGTGCGGCCTGTGTGTGCATATGTGTATATGCATGTGCATGCATGCATTAAATCTAAGCTAATACATGTAATATAGTAAAACATTGTATGAGAAAAGAACAATTTTTAATTTAAAAAACTATTTGTAGTCAGCTTTTAACACTTTGTCACTTACAATGGAACACAAACCATGACATTGACCCAAATCCAAAATTACTAAAAGGGGTGATAAACCAAAACAAACTGACATGTGAGAACATGTTCATATGGAAAAATAAGGCCAGAGTTATGAACTTAGAAATCCCACCAGTAGATAATTTGACAAAGAAATTCATAGTCCCACCACCAGAGAGAAGAGAGCAGATGATAACAGATGATAGTTGGACCGAGGTTGATAATGGATAAAAGGGCTTCTGAAACTAGTCTATAACTAGTCAAATTTAAATTTTGTTAAAATGTATACATGTAAGTGATGAAGTTTTAAAAAAAATGTTTTTTTAATTAATTTTGAAGTCTCTGTTACTAAATTCCTCCAGTAACTATTAAACAATTATTAATGTTTATGTGTATACTGGGCTAAATTATTTATTGCTATATATAAAGAAAATGATGTAAACACTCTTTGTATATTGAATGAAAATATTTTTGTAACTCCTATATAACCACTTATACCTAGCTGTCTGTAATTCCTCACTGGTAACCAATTTTCAAGCTCAATTTGTGTCCTTTATTAAAGCAATGAGATGAAGTGCAGACACAGGAATAAAAATGGTGAAAGAGAGCATCATTGCTGTTCACTATTGTTCTGCTTCTAACATGTAAACCAGACTTTGCTCTATATGGTGGTGTATTTGAAAATACAAATTATTTACAGTGAGGTTAAACAGTGGCAAACAACAAGGAATAACTGTATTGGAACACCACAGTGAAGCGAAAAATTATTAATTTTTAAATGAGTCATATTTAATTACACATCTTAGGTACGAAAGTGAAGCAGATGTGTAATAAATACGACTCATCTAAAAATTAATAACAAGGAATAAGTTAGAGAGATTCAACATGAAAAATTCAATGCCATGGCCGGGATTTGAACCACGGATCTCCTGGTTGCTGTCCAGTCGCTCTAACCCATTGAGCTACCATGGCCAACGTGCCTTCCTGAAATTAAAATCTATCTATTAAAAACCTTAGCCTATATATGGTTTGTGTGGAGAAATGATTAATTTCTATCAATTAACTAAAATAAATAAGGAATAAGTTGCCTATGTGCCATGGCATAACAGCTGTTATCCTATTAGCTGATAAGAAGATATCAACAGTGCAGTGATTGGTGGATTGTATTTTAAAGAATTCCACCTATGCTTTCATCATAATCATCATCATTGTCATCATTTTTTCTTCCCACAAAAATTATTGTTCTTGCTTAGAATATTAGTATAAGGAGATTCTGATGCTGCATTTCCTTCCTTCTATCCTCCTTTCTTCCCTACTAATGATTATTTCAACATTTATACAATTTTGATGCGTGAGAGTAAAACTAAACTTAAAGTCAGGAACTTAAGTTAGTTTTTAAATTGGTTTTGTAATTTCAATAAAACTGGCTTTGTAAATTCAATACACTGCTATGCTGTTTTGCTGGGAATTGATTGCATACATAATATTTGTTTAATCATTAAAATTAAAACATTTATGATCAAGTTTCACTAACACCTAGAAACACATTGAAATTAAAATAGGTAGTAAGAAGAGTTGTATATGTAATATAGATCTGTACTTGGGAAAGAAGAGAAACTACCTTTTATAATTTTATGTTAGGTAAAACAAGTCTGAAACACCCACTTCAGTATTTATAACACAAATTTTCCAATATGCAATAAATGTGAAACATTTTTTTTTTTTTTTTGTAATTTACGTCCTCCAACGTTAAGTCATATCGGACAATGAATGAAATGGGTGAAATGATGCTCAAATGAGTCCGGGGTCCATGGAGCTTAGAGTTACCTGACATTTGTCTTTCAGTATAAGGGAAAACCCCGGAAAAAACCTTATCCAGGTAACTCACCATGACCGAGATTCAAACTCGGGACCTTTTGAACGTGAGACAGACACGCCACCATCTACGCTACTGAGGCGGGCCGAAACATTTCATATATATGTATGTTTGTGAAGCTGCCATTTGATAGTTTTGCTGAGAGTCTGTTTGGAAAATACCTTTTTATTAAAGTATGGAGCATTTACAAAGGTGAGTGAGTTCTGAATGCACAATGGCAAACAGAAAAGGAATCTTACAGGTTTAACCAGTAAACAACATTCTTGTGAGTATCACTTTGGAGTGCAGGATGGCAAAGGGGAGTGAAAGATATCCCTATTTTTCTCTAACTCTCTGTCTGTTTCTGTGCAGAAACCCATCTTCATTCATGCTGCATACTCAGAACAAGTTGTTGTTGATGATGATGATGATGACGACGATGCTGGTGACGATGATGATAACGTGCAATTAACTAAGTCATTCTTTCCATCTGTCAAAGACAGCCTCAAAATAAAGCTCCCCATAACTCCAGAATTTACAGCAATAGGCTCAGGACATGGTAACCTATACAAAATCATACCTTCATCGATTTCACATCATTGATGACCCAACATGCCCATGCAACACAGGAGACCAAACAGTGAATCATATCATCTACCAATGCCCAAATACGGAACAACAGAGGACACAGCTAATAAATGAAACAAGAAGGAACGGAGGCGTTTGGTCAATTAACAACCAACAACTCATAACAAGACATTCTCAAGCATTTCAGCGGTTCATTTGAAGTATTAACATGTGACTTTGTAATAAACTATAAGAAACATTAGTGCAACAGCACGTAGCTCAAGAACGAGTGGAATTGATTCAATATACTATTGTAAATAATATATTCGCTATCATTATAAATTATAGTTATGACAAAAGTAACATATTTAAAATTGTAACATTGTAAGATAATGTAATTTAAACCATGTAATATTACTCTAGTAATGGGGCATGCTGATTAATGATAGTAAAAATAAAAGAGTGATCATGAGTTACCAACAATAAATAATAACAATAACCATGATAAATAATAAACAACATAATGAGCAGAAGAAGAAGATGATGAAGAACTAGGAGACAGCATTAATACAGTTAATTTGAAAAGGCAAATTGGAATTAACCCTGTGAAGTAATGTAATAATTAAAAATTATATATGAGTCAACTGAGAACTCTGTACTTCACTTCTTCATAATGTCTTCACGTGAAGGCGAAATGCTTTGAAAGAAAGTTTGTGGTATGTGATGTACAGAGTTCTCAGTCAGCTGATGTATAATTTTTAATTATTAATGCAACTGTTTTATTCGTATGCTTAAGTGCTATATTTGTAATTTTATACATTATGAAGTTATAAGAAGAAGTGTTTACCTCAGTTTGGGCTTCAGTTTTGGAACCAGTAACCATGTCATTTACATTAATCTTCTTTCCTTTCTTGCCATCTTTACTAGAGCGCCATACTAATGGACCAAATCTGAAAACAAAATGAATGCGTACTCTGTATATTGCAATAAATTAAAAGTGTACAGTTTTTATGATATAAAATTTCTTGTGCACAATTTATGTTTATATAGGTAGTAAGCTAGGTGATCAGTTGTACTCTCTTTCTCTTTTTCCATCAGGAGGTTATATGGCACCACTCAAATGTTCCAGATTTCTTCATTTGAAAGGAAACCTTTCATAATATAACAGCCAAAGTCATCATCACTGTATAGAGTGCATGGTCGATGAGAGATTTTAATAAAGGTTGAAAGGTACTTGGGACAAGCTTTTTACAACAGTGGGACCAAGTTTTGATTTTATTTTCCAAGTGAGCAGAAATGGCAGATCATATTATTTCTTTTCCTTTCTTGATGAACAATAACAAGGAACATTTCATATTTCCCTACAAAAAGGAGCAGAATTTTAAATGTCAGCACAAAATACTTCAATATCTTATAACAAGAATATCTTATAATAAGAAAATTATCTTATAATAAGAAAAGGGAATGGATTACTTACTCTTACAAGGGATCTTTCACTATACTCACACCTATATTCACTTGAGAGTTTGATGGCATTATCTCTGCTCTATGTGGGGCCTGTGTGCCAAAAATTGGGTGCGGAGTATAGCTGGAAGTACCCAAAAATGAGTCCAGAATACATAGAAACATATAGGTATAATAACACAGCACTGTGCAGGACGGAATGTTGACATTTTTGGGCAGTGTCTAGTCACAGAGCTCATGAAGGTTGTCCAGCAGCTGGGACAGTTAGGAAGATACATGGCAGTAGTGGCACTGTTATCTATTTACACCACTTGGCCGGCTATCAGAGGGGAGGAGAGGTAAACAACATGTCGCAAAATTATGTACACTACTGAATGCAGAAAACAAGCTACATTAAGGAACAGAACCAAAATTGACTTGCTTAATTTTGATGTGAAGATTCTGATTCCTATATACCCATTTTACTTTGTATCAGTAGAGCTTTCATCTGTGGCACTTTCATCTAAAGGATGGAAGTCAGCGGTTATATTTCCATCACTTGCTGTATCTGTAGAACTGTCGTCATCTCTGCAATCCATAAAACTGACTATGGTATTTGTTTCCTCTTCCTCTTCCTCACTGCTATCCAAACCCACATTAATTACTATTCCTCTATTTCTTCTTCTATCAAAGCATCTCAATGCCAGTATTCTTGTTCTATGGACTTCATTTCGCTGCACACATTTTTCCAATCCTCTCAGGATGTCATTTAAACACTGTCTGGTTAGTCCTTTAAGTGCATTTAAAGTCATAGAACACACATTTTTTCTGCTATTTTTTGTTTCATGATATTCCATATCAGTTCAATGGGAATTAAATCTCAGCAATAAGATAGCAATCTAAGGATTTCATTCTATGGTCTTTAAAAAGTTTGTCTGCAGTGTCACTGGAGGTAGTTTGTTTGCTTTGACAGCTTCTAACATCTTCCTCTTCATTAAATATTCTTTGAATTCCAAACCATTATTCTTCAGCTACTGAAGAATTTGTTCTTTCTGAGATGCCATTGTTGGAGCTTTGTTTTCCTACACGGTGTGGTAAGGTGCATTATTGAGCACAACAATGCTACCGAGTGGGAGGTTTGGTATAAGCTTTTCACTGAGCCATTTTTCGTAGTTGGTTTTGTTCATTTCATTATGGTAATCTTGTGTTGCTGACTTAGAGTCTTAGAGCAGTTCTGTTCCTTTGATGAAGCCCATCTCACAGCCAGCATGCAACACTATTGCTCTTTGCCCAGCAGATTTATTCACAAAAGCCTCCCAAATATTGCCATGTTGCCAACACTTCTTCACAGTATAGTGGGTACGTACGCAAGTTTCGTTGGTGTAAACTACCGGTTTCTAGAGATCCCGTTCATTGCTTCTTAGATCCTGTACATAGCCTGCTCTGTGTTGTAACTATAGCTTGGCGTTCCACTAAAATGTGCTGCATATTCTTAAACTTTTTGAAATTAAATCCCATTTCCTTTAATATTTGCCAGAATGTTTTCTGTCCACCATCAAAATTAATTTTCTCCATTGCTGCATAGAATAACTTTCTCACTGTTGGAATTTCTTGATGCATTTCATAATACTCTAAAGTTCTGCAAATGACAAACTTATCAAAATTGCTCATTTGAAATTTCTTTTTCCGACTATGTTGTTTTCCTGTGTACCCAAAATACTAGCATTTTAAAATTCTTTAACCATCCTTTTTATTGTGGCTTCACTTTTTTCTACTGCCATAGCCGTTATAACCATTGCACTTTGCAAAGGAAGTACTAGACCATTTTGCTTTTGGAAAACTTCCTGAATAATCCTTCTGCTTTGGGAGTTTACAACTCTCCAAGGTGACTTTTTTGGGGGTTTCCATGTTTGAAAATTATTAGCAGAGACAACTACTTTGTAATACGATACTGCACTGCACTGCAGTACTCATTTGTTACACAACAGTTAACAACTAGATTAAAAACTTAATGCACAGTCAGTCATCACAAATGCTTAGTTTCTATTATTGCCACACAGACAAAGCTCAAGCTATATTTTCCGGGTAATACTTGCAAGTGGTCGCATGTGGCACATTTTAGGCTTCAGTTTTGGACATTGCAGTTATACTCTGCAGCAGATTTTTGGTGCACAGGCCCAAAATAGAGCAGAGATAATGCCATCAAACTCTCAAGTGATTACAGGTGTGAACATAGTGACAGTTCCTTTGTTAGTAGGTGATTTGCATTAAAATTAAACAATGATTAGTGAAAGTCGTATTTAAGTATATAAGGTATGTGAAGAAGAGTAACAGTCTGCATATTTTGGTACTGGGATATATCTCTATGTTACACACAATTTATTGCAAATATTTCATTTGTGGCATTAATTGTTTCTGATAAACCAAGAAAAAAAGCATCTGAAGTTTGCATTAAAAATGGTGCCTAATGAGATGCTTTAGTGATAGAGCAGCTTTAAATGATTTATTTATATTTTGATATGCTAAGGAGCAGTTTAAAGCCAAAATAAAAACTTGAAATGCTTACGATTTTGTCATTTTTGCAGTATATGTCACCTAATTTTTAGAAATTTACAAGTTGAAACTTCTAAATGGACGGAGAAATGTTCACACATTTGCTCACACATATTAAATAATATGCAAAATTGGCACCAACTCCAAAAAATAGCTGAGAACTGAAGCAAGCATGCTATATATCTTTTATAGAGGAGCAAAAAAAAAAAAAAAAATTCAGGACGTGCATCCAAATTTCAGTAGGAGGAAGGATGTTCAATCAACAGTCACATTTTAAATAATGATCTAAATGGAAAATGGAAAATGACAAAAGGTATAACCACATAATATGACCTCTTTAGGCCAGAGACATTTAATGCAAAGGTTCTGGTTTTTCCTCAAGAACAAACTATATGGTACCATATGGTACGGAAAAAATGTTGGGAAAAATTTACAATTTTTCTGTCAGTAAAAAAGATACCACTACAGTTGTGGGGTTAGACTTTATAAAGCATATACTTCTATAACTGTGCATGACTGTGAGCTACCATGGTAATGTGCCAACATGATGTTAAATTCTGTAACTGACTCATATTTTTCCTGGTAAACTTCTAGGAGTTCTTACATATACATGAGACAATTAGTACTCAGTGGATAGAGTAACAGGATAGAGACCAGGAGATCTATGGTTCCAATCCTGGCTATGGCATTGAATTTTTCAATTTGACTTTACCTATTCAAACCTTGTCCAACACATGACCAGTGTGAAAGAGCAATTAATTTCCATAATGATAATTGTTGCACATCGAAGAGTAAGCACTTCTTAACAGTGTTGGATTAAAGGTCACTGTGTTAGGGAGAGGGAACTAGCTTGTTTAGGTGCTTTGCTAGGTTCTAGCATCAGTACAGCCATAAGTGAGCAAAAGGTTTCTTCGTCTGTTATTCAATGTATTATTATAAAGTTTTTAACCAATAAAGGGGTTAAAACTTCAGAGATTTTAACTTGTTTAAGGGCACAGTTTGGGGACATTACACTGTACCAGAGTTGAGTGTTTACTTGGGTCAGACAATTTAAGAGCAGCTGAACATATGTGGAAAATGAAAGTCATGCTCAATGCGCAAGATTACGTCTCACAAATGACAACATTTGCACTGTTCGAGATATTATTGACAGTGATTGCCACTCCACTTTGAACAAATTGCATTAGAAGTGGGTAACAGCATTGGGACTGCTCATACCATTATTAGAAAGAAAAATTAGTGCTTGATGGGTTCCAAAGTTGTTAACTGAGCAGCAAAAAGAAGCCAGGTTGGAGATCTGTAAGAGTCTTCTGAATGGATTCTGGCAAGAAGGGGAGGATTTTTAGTGGTACATCATTGCATGTGATGAGACATGGGGTTCATCATTACACTCTGGAATCCAAAATGATTATTAAGACGTGGTGACAAAAGGTTGAAACCTGTCCAGTGAAAGCCAAAATATGCCATTCAGCTTATAAAGTCCTTCTGACTGTGTGTTTTGACTATAGAGGACTCCTACGGTTGATTTTCTTTGGATTAACACATAATGAATGTGGTTTACTATTGCAGATTATTAAGGTCTGTAAAAGCTGCCTACTGAAACAATAGACATTATATGCCTATTTAAGATGTCATCCTTCTGCAATGCCTGCCTCTGTAGAGAAGGTCTTAGCATGTCTGCCTCTAGTTCAATAGGTCCAGAGTTCGAATCTCATGCAGGAAGAGTTATCTGGATAAGGCTTTCTTTCCATGATTTTCCCTAATCCTGAAATATGAATGTCAGATAACTCTAAGCTCTTTTTTTTTTTTAGTTAATTGATGGAAATTAATCATTTCTCCACCCTAGCCGTATATAGGCTAAGGTTGTTGATAGATAGAGTCAACATGAAAAATTCAATGCCATGGCCAGGATTTGAACCATGGATCTCCTGGTTTCCGTCCAGTCACTCTAACCCGTTGAGTTACCATGGCCAACGTGCTGTCCTGACATTAAATTCTCCATTTGACTCGTATATTTCCCCAGTAGACCACTAGGGGCTCTCGCATTCAAGATACACTGTGGCGACTTACTATCGTAAGAGCGACTGGACGGATACCAGGAGATCCGTGGTTCAAATCCCGGCCATAACATTGAATTTTTCATGTTGACTCTATCTATCAACTCTAAGCTCTTTTGACCCTGGGCTCATTTGAGCATCATTTCACCTATTTCATTCATCGTCAGATATCACTTAACAGTGGAGGGCATAAATTAAAAAAAAAATCCTTCTCCAAGTCAGCCTAAGCAATTACACTATGAATTTGACAACAGAAACAATGACAGGTACTGAGGAACCCTTTAACATTCTCCCTATAGTCTAGTCTTGCCCATCTCTATTTTTTGTTTGCCAGCATGGAATAATCACTTAGAGTGAAATCTTTTGAAAACAGCCAAACCTTTTTTGAAGAAGAAATGTTCAAGCTTCCAAAACGTTGGCAAAACTGAGTACAGTGTATAGGAGGCTATGTAGAGAAATGTTGATGAAGTCGCTTGTGTATATATTTAATCAATAAATAGCTTTTAAAAATTATTTGTATTTGAATTATCAATGCACTTTAACATTCTAGTGCCTATTATTTGATATATGTTGTTGTACATTTAATCATCACATCTGTTAATTGTACCAATTGCAGACCACCTATAACTTTTGTTAAATATTCTTATTTGCAGTCTAATTTGATAAGCTTTTGTTATTTTATTAAAACAGTAAGATTAATTCTGAAGAAAACATATAACAAAAACTTACCAAATTAGATTGAAAATAAGAAATGTAACAAAAAATGTATTTAACAAATGCTCTGCCCTTATTGAGTTTTGAACGAAGTCTCTTAGTTATCTATAGAGCTATTTTGATATTATCTAACACCTGTCTTAGCTGGCATTGCATCGATACATTCTATAAGTATGAGATTGAAAACAATAATAATAATAAGCCAATTTTTGACAGTAGGGTAATATTAAGGTAACATATTAACAATAATCTTATATAAAACATAATGTATAAAGGTAAAGGTAAGAAAACAATGAATATCAGAAGTACATAATTCAATCTAATATAATTTTTCAGAAAACATGGTTTTACTTTCACTAGAGAGAGACATTAAAAGAATATGTCCCAAGTTTTGTACAAATTGGTCATATAGTTACTTTCATAAGAAGAGTTTGAAAAATATGAGTAACAATAGCAGTTTGATGTTGTATGGTATCCTATAATGTTCATAGTTCACCATAGTCCAAGTATACAATTTATGCCCTTATTAACCAAGCAATACACAGTGTTCATTTTTATCTGTGATTCTACCGTGCAAAATTTAACGTCATCAATAGCATTGCTGATGGAGCAAGCTTATATATGATTCCCCTAGTGGCTTGCAATCGTACTTGATGTGCTGATAGCAGCTTTGAAGCCTCCCTCTACCGTCAGGTAAATGCACTGTTTGAGAGGTGGGTCCTGCCCACATAATATAAAGGTGTGTAATTTCGCCTGGGGCATAGATACAATAACGGTTTTAGTCTGTTTTAATGAATGTGAACACTATAAATGAGGGATAAATACAAACAATATCTTCCAATTTGGTGTTTCTCTGTGAGGATATATAACTTAATGTAATTTAATAAAGGAATATCAAATCAATAACAGTATTAGTTTCAAAACATTTTAGTAAAGAAACAAATTCTTTTTGTCCTTTCAACAGTGTATGTCATATCAAATGATGAATGAATAAAGGAATGAATAAATGAATGAATGATTAAATGAATGAATGAATGAAACGGGTGATATGATGCTCAAATGAGTCCGAGGTCCCTACAGCTCAGAGTTACCTGACATTTGTCTTCGTAGGATAAGGGAAATCCCTGGAAAATACCTTATCCAGGTAACTCTTCTTTAGCAATATTTGAACTTGCGACCTCCTGAGTGTGAGGCACACATGCTACCTCACATCATGAAGGCAGACAAGAAACATATTTAAGTCAACTGAATATGAGCTGCTTCTATATGTTTAACAAAACAATGAAACCAATAATTGTTAAACATTAACTTCTATGAACAGCTTTATGGAAACTAAAGAGCAAGAAAGTTTTATTTCTTTTATTTTTATTTATTTATCTGCTGTAGGAGTCAGCCAGACTCGTGGCATCCTCAAAAATACAGTTTCAAAGATATAAAAATGAATTACAAATATGATTGAAAACATTACAAATTAATATAAAGTCTAATACACTAATACATTTTAAAAATACATACAGTGAAATAAAATTTATTATTACAATTTTATATTAAAAATTAACTGATTCTAAAAGGTAAACGTTTTAACAATATAAGTTGCACTGATTGCCTAAACATTCTGTATTTCCTTTTACACAAAATCTGTATAAAAATCAACACTAATTTAATATTTTACTTATCTGCTTAAGTATTCCTCAAGTGTATAAAAACTACCATTTATACAGAACTTCTTTAACTCTCTTTTAAATCTATTTGTCACTTGTATACCTTTTATTTCTCCTATGAGCTACAGCATGAAAGTTATTGATTTCCCTAGTTTCATAATTATGTATTTGACTGTTTGTTTTCTGACTTATAAATTTTGTTTTTGCAGGCATTATTACTTCAAATATATATAGAGATTGTAAGGTCAGGATATTTAGCTTTCTAAATGCATCTCTACACGAGTCAGTTTGTTTCAAACCTAACATGATCCTAACTGCTCACTTTTGTAGGGTGAAAATCATCTGTATATACTTTTTTGCACACTGTCCCCAATTTGCCTATAGACATACTATGTTTCAAGCATTGTCACAGTCTAATTTCAAATGACAATCATTATTCACAAAATACAATTTATATAAAAAATATACAATTCATGAAACAGTTTCCATTATAATTCATCAGTTCTATATATACATCTTTCTATTAAATACATTTTAATTCCTTTTTGAAGCTATTTCCAGGTAATGTTTTTAAATAATTTGGCAATTTGTTATAAAATATAATTCCCTTCAATAATGGATCTTTTCCAGCTGAATTTGTTCTTGTAGTAAGTCTATGAAAGTATTCACATCCTCTAGTATTGTAGCCATAGAGTTTACTATTTCTGTTGACATTATTTACATTACATTCTGTTTTTGTGTACAAGTACAAATAGCTGAACACAAGTAAATAAAAAAATAATTAAAGCTGAGCCAATGTGGCAAATTAAATATCAGTGCTTCTTTAAATGAATGATTCAATGTGACCACCATTGAGAGCAAGACACTTCCTTACCCCTTTCACCATATGTTCATATGTACCTTGCAATATATCAGGTATAACTGTGGTCATCTCATACTTTATTAGCTGCTGCAGTTGCTCTAAAGTCTTGCGCCACCTCGAATAAACCCGATATTTGAGATAACCCCAGAGGAAAAAATCCAATGAGGTAAGATCTTGAGATCTTGGTGACCACACAGGATTGCTTATGATTCTTTTGAGGAAAAAACACAATAATTCAGGTTATTCATGCTGAGCACATTCTGGAAAATATGATTTGGCAATTTCCGTCTTACCTCCCAGGAAAATGTCTTTCAAGGAAAGCAATTGTACCACTGGTGCTATGTGCAGGGGCACCATCTTGCTGGAGCCTGCCATCAGACTTTTCATTTTCATCCAGTTGGTTAATAAACTCGGTTAAAATTTACTCCCTGTGTCACCGAGCATTTAGTCTTCCTTAAAACAAAATGAGGCTGATTATTCACTGTTGTGACCTAGCTGACCAGATGCCAATTTTTCTTTTGAGTACTGTGGGATTTCCACAAACTGATCTGGAGGCTCAGAACCTCATATGCGAGCATTTTGTGTGTTGACACAGACTGTCAACTTCAACCAGCATTCGTCTAAGGTTAAGAATAGATCGAGTTGCTGATCATCCTCAAAAACTCCAGTAAGTAGTTGCAAAAATTTACACGGGCTGGTAGGTCTTTCTTTTGCAACTTATGCAACCGTGTGCTTTTATATGGGTAGAGTTGCAGCACCTTCCTGACTGCCGTATGGCAAGAACAAATGGGAAGTCCCATCTTCCTAACTGGCTGCCGCAAAGATGTGTGAGGCCTTTCTGTCATAACATTATTTATTGCTTCTAGAATGGGACCAGTCACTTTATAGCATCCAGTGTCTCTCTTTTTGCGAGTAACGTATCCTGTATCTTGGAAATATTTGATGCACCTATTGTTTTTTAAAGACATAAGGATATCAACATTAATAGACATTTTAATTAAGCGTGAGAATGACAAAAATTTGATATTGTATGCTGATAAAACGTAAGACGTTTATGTTGCAAACAAAAGCATGTCATTTTAACGGTACCTGGACATTTTTGACAACATTATGTTCTGAGGGACCTGTCTGAATGCTGGATAGCATTGCATTAACTCCTCTATGCAGTGGTTTAAATTATGTTTATATGTTCCAACCAATTTTAATGCCTGTACAAAAGTAGCATTTAACCATGAAGATGCTGTACTCGGTGAAAGGAGAGGATGGTTGTATTAGTTACCAGTGCAACCACACTCCGAGCGCTGTAATTTGCTTACTGTTCCACAAAAATTACTGCTTCTTCTCTGTAGAGGGCACTATGATTTAAAGATAAACTCAGCAGCCTACTATGATGTCATTCTTGCTCTATCGGAGGGTGGAAAATAATGAATAAAAATGAACACCGTGTATAATTTGATCTATAAGAGTTTGAAAATAGAGAAAGTGTAGCTTTTAAATGTTTTAAATCTTATTAATTTATAGATGAGTCGTATCTATTACACATTTGCTTCACTTTTGTACCTATTTTGCTTCACTGTGGTGTTCCAATACAGTTAAATCTCGATGTTTTAAATCTTGTTCAAATGATTAGTTGGTCTTTGGAAGTTGTAGCATAATTTATAATTTTTTTCAAACTCCTGTTATATCATTGTGGAATATTTTAACCTTATAGTTTAAACAGTGCTGATTGCTACCTATGAAGCTAAAAATAAGGGATACTTTTTAGACTTTTAAAGCAACTTATAATTTTCATTTGCTTCTTTAGCATAAACATATGATGCTTCATTAACATAGATCAAAATTATTTCTATTTTTAGGTAAAAGATTTAAAATAAGGATTGAATGTAATGGCAGCTTATAGTTTGCTAATTTCTAGAATTTTATTTTATCTGGTTTTATCAAAATCATACTAAAATATTATTTGATATATTTAGCGAAATATGAGTGAAAGTGATTGAGTGATTGTATGGGGATTAACAACCTATTACAGCTAGGTCATTTGGGCCTCTATGAGGGAAATATGGTGATGTGAAGACTATAGAACCCCTGTAAATCTTACCTAAATCAATCAATTTTCAAATATTTTAAGTCTCCTTCCTTAACCCTTTGTGCTTTAAGCCATTAAAAAACTGCAATATTTGTAATAAAGTTCAAATGTAGCCTCTGATATCCATATTCAGTGAAATAGGATTGAAATTTAATGAAATGAATATGAAACATAAAGTACTAACCCTCCAGGTTTCAAATTCTCAATGCATATCCTATGATCACCTAGAAGAGTGTGGCTTTTCAATAGTGATATAATTATTATAATTGGTTCACACACATATATTATGTACATATATGACTGGAATAATATTATGAATGTAACTTTTGCCCTTGAATGTAATAAAAGTCTGCATAACTTACTTGAATTTTGCATTCATATTTGCTTCATCCTTTCCTTGCTGTGGCATCAGGGCAGTTGGTTCTGTGATTTCATCTTGAGTTTGTACGGGCTCCGGTTCTCCTAACGATTTTTCATCAGCCTTATCCTCTATACTGTCAGCATCACCTTTACTTCCTCTTTTGTGAAACTTCAGGACAAAATTTTTCCTGAATTTCTGAAGAACACTTTCTGAAGCAGACCCTAGAGGTAACATTGAATTTAATAAAAAATAGCAGTGTTTTATAATGATTAAGCCAAATGTATTCTCATTTCATTTGGGCTTAAGTGCACATTTGTCATGCTCATGAAGAGACAAATTAGACTGCCATATGCATAGAGACTCCTAGAAGCTTACCTTAAAGTGGTAAATTACTAATGTTTAATTATGAAAAAATTGTGTTTACTCATTAAATTTTATAACAAAAATGTACAGCAAAATTAAAACTGAAACTGCTTCAAACATTGCTCTGACAAGTAGGATTCGTGGATTCTCTAAGGGTTCTTTATTATTCATATTTCAACTCACTCATGTCCTACGGGATCTTGTTTTGGGGAAACTTGGTAAGACATACTGCAGTATTCAAAATGCAAAAAACGGGTCATTAGAATCATTACAAGATCACCAACAAAAAGTAGTTGTAGGGAGCTATTTAAAGAATTACGTATTTTACCTTTACCCTCATTATACATATATGAAGTCTTGGTGTATGTTAAGAATAATTTAGAGGAGTTTCAACTAAATTCACAGGTACATAATTACTACACTCGAAGCAATAGTCACCTCTCGGTAATACCACACAACACTGTTTTGTTTGAAGGAAGTGTCACATACAATGGGATTACTCTATATAATCACTTACCACATAACATTAAAAATGTAACCAACATCAATAAATTTAAAAGTAGACTTAAGGATTTCATGTATACTCATTGTTTTTATAACAAACAAGAGTATTTTAACATATGTAAATCTGTAGTTCATATAGAATCACTGTAAATATTATACATATGTATTATTAGAATGTGTGTTCTTTTGTGGTTATTTTAGTGCATGTAAATCTGTCTCCTTAATATTAGACATAAGTATTATTAGAATGTCTGTTCTTTTCTGATTTATAAAATATGTATATTTCTAACGTGTCCCATAACATGTATTTGTTCAGTTGAACGATTAATAAATAAATAAATAAATGAATGAATGAATGAATAAGTAAATAAGTAAATAAGTAAATAAGTAAATAAGTAAATAAGTAAATAAGTAAATAAGTAAATAAGTAAATAAGTAAACAAGTAAACAAGTAAATAAGTAAATACGTAAATAAGTAAATACATAAATACATAAATACATAAATAAATAAATAAATAAATAAATAAATAAATAAATAAATAAATAAATAAATAAATAAATAAATAAATAAATAAATAAATAAATAAATAAATAAATAAATAAATAAATGAATGAATGAATGAATGAATGAATGAATGAATGAATGAATGAATGAATGAATGAATGAATGAATGAATGAATGAATGAATGAATGAATGAATGAATGAATGAATGAATGAATAAATAAATAAATAAATAAATAAATAAATAAATAAATAAATAAATAAATAAATAAATAAATAAATAAATAACAAACAAACAAACAAACGCACGCACGCACGCACGCACGCACGCACGCACGCACGCACCCACACACCCACGCACCCACGCACACACGCACACACGCACACACGCACACACACACAAACACACAAACAAACAAACAAACAAACAAACAAATAAATAAAACATCCCTTTATCTCCTCTTTATTAAAGATATAAAGTATTTATTCTGCTGAAGTCTCATTTGTTAATGATAAATTATACCTTTTTAAACTACTTTAGGAAATGGTTTTGTAAATTTTCTACAACTGTGCTTTTAACATACAGTAACCTGGTACAACTTGAGGTAAGATGTTTGTATAGACATAATTAGCCTACACCGTTAGAAGCAGAGACCCAAATTGAAGTTATGTAAATAAAATATATTATTGTTGCCTGAAGCTGAAAGAAGGGTTATGCTGAAATAAATACAATAATTATTACATTTCCCTAATTTATATGTGTGTATGTAGGATGGATAGAAATAAAATGCATTTATACCTATTTTCTATAAGTTTATAAACTATCTTCAGAATTGCTTTAATTTCTCATATTCTCTTCCGTCAAAATGTAGAACATTGAATGCATGACTGAAGGAATTGAACACGTCTGGGGAAGTACAAATCATACTGCAAGAAATAATGTAAAGGAAGGGCTACAGCATGTTTCAAACCTAGCACATTGGAACATAAATATGAACATACTGGTTATGTCTGCATCAAGAAGATATGACATCCAAGACTTTTTGTATATTAACCATGAGCTCCAGGCATTCAACAGAAAACTGAAAAAAACTAATGAAAACACATAATTACTTGAAGGTATTGGATATAATTCCAGAGAGAACTGATTGCACTGGGAATGGTCTTCATATGAACAAAAGGGGGAAGGAAAAGATCAAATAAGGAAATTACAAAGATAGTCCGAGAAACTCTCAGTGAAGATGAGCAACACAGTAGTGCTAAGCTGGAAGGAAGTACAAATACAAAAATTGAACCAAGATAAATCACTATGCAAATCAGAAATATGTCACAAGGAGGCACAGGAAGAAGCAGATGGCCAGAGGAATGAACTGCAGATATAAAAATCAAAAGTAAGCAGTTGAGAAGATGAACTGAAAATCACCCACAAGAGATCAACATTTTTGTGGACAGATGTTATCAAAGTGAAGTAAAAGGTAAGGCAAGTGATTTTACAGATTATATAAGAAATATTAGTGTGATTGCCAGCAAAATTAATAATCAGGTGGTTGTAAACAAAAATGCAGTTGGTAGCAATTCTAATTTAACAGCATTTAGGTTTTTACATCAGTATCTTGCTAACAAAAGGGCTGCAATTGAAAACAATTTTACTGATATAAGTAAATCATCATGTTATAAATCTTCATGGAGCAGGGTCTTAGGGTAAAAGAAATTAAAGTAAACCAATGCCAGGTTTTGTAGAGAAGGTCATATTAGTGGGGAGCTACTTCTCTATATTAAACAATATTCTAAGTACAAAGTAGTAGACTGCAAAGATTTTTGCTTAGAAATGAACTGTGGGTTAGTAGGCACAGAACTTGTTTTAAAAGAAAGAAATCTCATAATCATAAGCATACCGTCCACCAAGAGCCAATATAAAGGTTCTTTTAGAGAAATTAGATGATTGCCTTTAAAATAAAATAAAAACTAAGCTTGCTGCAGTAATGGAAGACTTTAACATAGACATGACAGTAGAAATTAACCCGAAAAGATGAATTTAGGAATTAATGTGCAGGCATAATCTAATTATTGAAGGATATGGGATTAGGGGAGTAGCATTAGATTAGCTAAAGAGCTACCTAAAGAAGAGAGAACAGCGCATAGAAATAAAGCATGAGGACAGAGAAACTTGAGCAAGGAGCAATTAAACTATTATCAGTAGTAAATAACATTTCACAGGGATTATTAAAACACACACACACACACACACACACGCACACGCACACGCACACGCACACGCACACACAAACTGAATGGATGCAAATTAGGATGGGGGACAAGAATGACTCAAGGATTAATTTAAAAATAGGGAACAAAAGTATTACACAGGTAACACACACAAACTTTCTGAGCTTAGCCACTAAAAGAAATTTAAACTGGTGAATGTAAATGGAAAAAATTACCAAAAAATAACATGAATTTATGTTAAACAGGTGATGGAAGAGTACAGCATTATGGAAGTGTATTTTGCTTTCATTCATTCACACCTAACATATAGTATTACACTATGGGGAGCCACTCAAAGAACCTTAATTACAGTGGCGGCATGTGGCCGAAATGTTTGGGAGGCGTGGAAGTACTTGCCTGCTAAAATATTAACAACAATAAATTATTATACTTGTAAACTTAAAGAACCATTTTCTTTCACATTTCACTCCTATAACCCATGGATACAGTGGTTCTCATATTGTAATACACACCTCAGAAATAAGTACAAGAAGCCTAATGCTGTTTTTTTCCAAAGCTGCTATCTTAATATGCATGTGACATATAAAAGGATGGTATTAGAACATCATTCAAACTCAACCAAATCCAGAAGTAATTTTCGCCACATAAGCTGCCACCTCACCAGTGTAACTTTTTTCACAGATTCACGCCCACATTAGTGTATCTACACACATTAATACTTGCATTTTGCATTTACGCAGTTTATCATGAATTACCTACACTTTTGGCCTGTTTATATACAAAAATCAAGTCTTCTGTTCTTTAGTTTAATGACATTTCCCCCCACTCTTTCATCAAAATCCTGCATGTTACTGAAAGTTCCTTATTTATTAATAGCACTGTTAAGGTACTGAGTCTGTCATTTGTCACTGTATTTCTTAAAAGCGTTTTTATCCTTTTCAGAGTGGAAGAGCAGCGCTCAGGTTCCATAGTCGTCATCAGCATTGTTATGGCAATTTTCAAAAGTTTTGTCACTTCACTGAACACTGATGAAAAGTTATTTTGGTATATGAACTGAAAAAGTTTCAGTGCTCCTTGAATGTTCAAGTCATTTTGTCTGTAAATTAGCTCCAACTCTGTGCGCAGTTTTCCTTATGCACAGAGCTTAGGATAGGATTGCACCACTCGTGTGAATATTTCTTCTGGGAAACGTTAACAGAAATCCTAAATAAGTCAATACACAGTAAAGATGCACCTCCTAGATGCCCATTATAAGTATATCTATCTATAACAATAATTGAGATGACTTCACACACCTCCTTGGCATCTCCAACCTGCAGAAATTCTTCACATACGTTTTTGTGTAGTTCATCAATATTCAGTCATTCCTTTCCCATTTCTTGTTTAAATATAGGGATATCACTCTATAACGTTACAGTATCTTTACTCTTCTTTTGAAGTTGCTGGTACAAAATGTCTACATGAGGTAGGATTTTGTTGAAAAATATTAACCAAAAAATAAAATTTAGATCTTCAAGTGCTCTTTTGTAGCTACTGGCTTCAATTATTGTGGTTGTATTAGTACAGCTCTCTTCAATGATTTCAAAGCAATCTTTCAGATTTTCTATGCTTTCGTACACAACATTGATGGTACAAATATTGTAATTCCGTCTTGATAATGCAATTCCAGGCAATTTTGCCTGCACTACATTCTCTAAAATGTCAGATCGCAAAGAAGAAATGGAAAGGAATGCTGGAATCCATGAAAGATTTGAAAAGAACACACATACCTGGGAATCAGTGTTTGTTGCCTTTTGTATGATTCAACTCAACTGGTGTGCATAACAGTGGACAAAGTATGCATACGGATATGTTTCCCTTGTATTCCACCAGTCCGTCCACCCATACTAGCCTCGTCAGAGGTTTGAACAATGGGCTGTTCTTTGGTATTTCCAAGAAGCAGTTTGATTTCATTTCTTTTGCACTTGTTCAGAGATTCTGCATCTCTTCCTTCAGGATTCACAAAAACCCAGAATCTCTCAAATACGGATTCCTCATATACATAACAGAATACCAAAACCATCTGAAAGTCATTTAAAACGCCAGTTGTCTCATCACACTGAATGACAACAAATGCAGAAGCCCATATCTGATGCTCTATTTTCTTCTACAGACCTTCAACATGCAGTCCAATAGTTCATTTTGCACCTTTTTCAAAGTTCCTCTAAATAGTGAGACTTTTTCTAAATGTTTCTTCATTAATGTATCCAGTTAAGCTGTATAGTCAATACACATGAAATAAGCCTTATAAAAATGTGTCTATTTTCAATCACTTGAATGTTATGTTTCTTAACATTTTCTTTAAACATGGAGTTAAGACATGATGCAATGTTTTATTTTCCTAAGAGTGACAGATCTACCACAATGTTCATATGGTGCACTGAATCTTCATATTTCCTTTTTCAATTTTTCTGTTAAATGTTTTATATCACTTACTCCATTAAATGTCTACAAACAATTGGAATTTTTAAGAGCAAACAAAACACGCGAATAGCAGGAAAAGGATTTGAGAACTTCTCAGCCACGGATCCAGTCACATTTCTCAGACATTACTTTAATATTAAGGTGCCTCTTAAACACCCAGTATTCATTGTTTTTTTAGTTTCTACTTTTTCTATCAAGAATCCTGGCATTGGTCTCCCAAAGATTTCAATTGTAATTTTTCTTCAAGAGTCAACCTTGAAAATTGCGCTTCCATTAGTGGTTTTACAGAGTTATCCATTATTCGTTAGTCACTGGATTTTATAAAGCCACCTGCAACACTCTGTTAATGTTCCCAACTCCGCAAAGAACTCTAAAATAAGAAACCCGTGCATTTTAACACTGTAAAACTACTCTGCGGACTGCGCTAGGCATGGACAGAACCGCGCCGGATAAGCACATATGCAAGACCTTCCCTCACTCCCTCACCATCTCAGAGCTGCATGCCTTCCATAATGTGGAAATGTAGCAGGTGGGTGTTAATCCTACCGCATCGAGCCATATGCTGTAGGTATGAAAACATCACTTTTACTACCTCATGAAGCTTTCTCATATTTTAAAAATAAACTGTCCTTGCTAGTGGCAAGGCCATGGTTCATTTAATTCCGTAAGACTGTTGGGGGGGGGGGGGGCGTGCCTTCATGCCCTTATGATGAACTGCCCCTGCTTTATTACAATACTATTCAGGTTTCAGAAAAAAAACTATTAGAATAATTGAAATAATACATATAAGATAAAGTTGCTAACTGCATTTAAGAAGCTAAACATACTCACGGTTCCTTGCATATATATCATATATGAATGTATTAAATATGTAGTTAAAAACCATATGGAAAAAAAAATTTAAATATACATTCATTGAACACCAGAAGGTAAATACATTACTTTAGAAATAGATTAAAAGGTTTAATAAAGAATACATGTATAGAAAATTGCGCAAAGGATCTGTACAACCACTTGCCTTACAGAATGAAATGCTTAGAAGATAAGCAAAAGCTAAAGGAAGCAAATTCATATGTAATAGGTAATATATTGTACTCAACTGAAGAATTTAAAACTGCATGCAATTAAAATATGTAAGGAAATTTTTTGTACCATATAACACCATCATTCCTTGTAAATATTCAGCCACATTAATCATAATACATTGTAAATAGCATCCTGCCTTGATGGTACCATGTACTATTTTTTACAAATGGTGAATAAATGAAATGGAAAAGGTAAAAATGGAAATAATACTCATAAAAATATAAATAGATGACACTATCAAATTTATCATATGATCAATATGATGCCCATATTGACAATATAGATTAGCATCAACCACACATTGCAAACAATATTTACAACAGTTTACCTGAGTATAGGATTTCATACTAAATGTTGTCCAATTTAAGTGGAGCATCATATTTTTGTACCAGGCAGAATAACTGAAAATGACATATTTAAAATTTGTATCACAACCATGCAAATTGGTACAATCAGGCTCACTTAAAACAACAGATATAAAAGAAATTATTCCACAGCAAGTAGACAGGCAGGGTAACATTTTCCAATTGGCTGCTTAAGTTTTCTACTTCACCAGCCCCAGCTGGTAAAATTTATGCCTCTCCTTACATTATGGTAGACAAATTTGCATTTGCTATAGGGAAACAATTATGGAACATATTGATCTAAAATTTATATTATACCTAGTGATTTACACATTTTATCTAAAAATTAATCAAATCTAGATGAAGAAGAAGAAGAAGAAGAAGAAGAAGAAGAAGAAGAAGAAGAAGAAGAAGAAGAAGAAGAAGAAGAAGAAGAAGAAGAAGAAGAAGAAGAAGAAGAAGAAGAAGAAGAAGAAGAAGAAGAAGAAGAAGAAGAAGAAGAAGAAGAAGAAGAAGAAGAAGAAGAAGAAGAAGAAGAAGAAGAAGAAGAAGAAGAAGAAGAAGAAGAAGAAGAAGAAGAAGAAGAAGAAGAAGAAGAAGAAGAAGAAGAAGAAGAAGAAGAAGAAGAAGAAGAAGAAGAAGAAGAAGAAGAAGAAGAAGAAGAAGAAGAAGAAGAAGAAGAAGAAGAAGAAGAAGAAGAAGAAGAAGAAGAAGAAGAAGAAGAAGAAGAAGAAGAAGAAGAAGAAGAAGAAGAAGAAGAAGAAGAAGAAGAAGAAGAAGAAGAAGAAGAAGAAGAAGAAGAAGAAGAAGAAGAAGAAGAAGAAGAAGAAGAAGAAGAAGAAGAAGAAGAAGAAGAAGAAGAAGAAGAAGAAGAAGAAGAAGAAGAAGAAGAAGAAGAAGAAGAAGAAGAAGAAGAAGAAGAAGAAGAAGAAGAAGAAGAAGAAGAAGAAGAAGAAGAAGAAGAAGAAGAAGAAGAAGAAGAAGAAGAAGAAGAAGAAGAAGAAGAAGAAGAAGAAGAAGAAGAAGAAGAAGAAGAAGAAGAAGAAGAAGAAGAAGAAGAAGAAGAAGAAGAAGAAGAAGAAGAAGAAGAAGAAGAAGAAGAAGAAGAAGAAGAAGAAGAAGAAGAAGAAGAAGAAGAAGAAGAAGAAGAAGAAGAAGAAGAAGAAGAAGAAGAAGAAGAAGAAGAAGAAGAAGAAGAAGAAGAAGAATTGTACCACATTTTTAAAGAGCAAAAATAAAGTAATTCTAAAGTAGATATAAGTTACAGACCATAAAAAAATTATATATATAATATTAAAACAATGAAGTCCAATATTAATATAATTATTAGTAAATATGAGATAGTGATTAAGGCTTCATGGGTGATCAGCTGCGTCAAATTTAGGAAGATCGAACTTTGGGCTATTGTGCACTCCATGGCCTTCATCAGAAATGGCCTTCATTAGTGCCTGATGAAGGCCATGGGGTGTATAATGGCCGAAAGCTTGATCCTCATAAATTTGATGCGGCTGATCAACCATGAAGCCTTAATCAATAACGCTCACTGCAAAAGCTTCAAGTCTTACAAATATAAAATAGAATCAGAATTGAAAACTTCGTTGCCTTAACTAGGATTAGCTTTGGCATTGAATTTTCCAGTTCTGATTTTACCTTCCATAGTTACACAGTTTATACATATTAGAATGATCAATTAGCATTGATTGACCATAATTCAAATTGTTAATAAATATTTGTGTTTGGAGGAATTTAGTAACAGTGACGTCAAAATTAATCTCAGAAACTATTTGTAGTTGGTTTATTAATACTCGTCACTTACTTGTTTATATTTATGAGAGACTAGTTTCAAAGGCATTTGCCTCCATTTTCAATCTCTTTCCAACTGGCATCTTTGTTGTCTGCTCTCTCTCTGGTGGTGGAACTATGAATTTCTTTGTCAAATTATCTACTGGTGGGATTTCAAAGTTCATTATGCAATCCTTATTTTTCCATATGAATATGTTCTCCCATGTTGTCAACTTATTTTGGTTTATCACTCCTTTTAATAATTTTGGATTTGGATCAATGTCATGGTTTTCATTCCAGAAGTGAAATACTACTGCTGACTTATCTTCTTGTTTCAATCTGATGTTTCTAAAGTGCTCTTTGACTCTGGTTTTTAGATTTCTTTTAGTTTGACCTATGTAGCATTTTTCACAATTCTTACAACTTATCTGGTATATTTCGGATCTGTTAACTGATGGGATTTCATATTTTGTTTTTGAATTTAGCAATTTTAAAATTGAGTGTCTACAATAAATTGACAAAATATTGGAAGAAAAATAAGATTTTTTCCTTTTATCTTAATTATTCTAGTGCTTAGTATAGGCCAGTATCTTTATTAACAGCTTTCTCTAAAGTTTTTGAAAATATGTTTAAAAGAATTTATCATAATTTAGATAAAAATGATATTTTAGCAAACGAGCAGTTTGGATTCAAAAACAATGTGTGAATAATAATGCCACTTTCAAATTCATTATCAGGTACCAAATAATGTCACACTCAAACCATTTTTGATGAATCTAGAAAAACTATTAAATAGAGCACAAAAACATAAAAAACAAAATAATAATAATTGTAATGGATTGATTGAACTATGGTCTTGGTGATAGACATAAAAATATAATTTAAATAATATGCATGGCAATGTTGTGACATCTCAAGGATTTAAATTTAGAGATATGATCCCCTTCATGTCACTAAATTGTCAATAATTTGCAGTGACCACATTAACATATACAATTTTTGTACATACAGAATATATGGTGGTAGAGACTGGATTAGCTGTTCGTAGAACAGTCTTTTCTAGACTGTCTTTGAAACTGAATGATAAAGGAAAATTTAAATGGGTAACATATAAATGTAAAACTTGGAAAATATCTTAGCATTTAAAGAAAAAGTAGGGAATATAACCTGGTCTGTGACTAGAGATTATACCGTTGATGTCAGTTATAATAATTACATCAAAGAGCTTAAAGCTGCTATAATGAGTGCTTTCCTATGTCAGAGTACAATCAAACAAAAGAATATTCATTGGAATGGTTCATGAATGGCATAGAAATATCTAGCACTCACAAGAGATTATTGCATAAAATATATAAATCTATTACAGATATTAACTTCAAACTATATCATAAAACATACTGAAAGATACATAAGTATCTTAAAAAATGGGAATGGAACAAATGGAATATCTAAACAATGGGCAAAACAAATGGGAATAAAATTATTCATGAAAAAGGTGAACAATAAAAGAAAAGCAAAACTAGGAATAAATAAAAGAAATAAAAGGAGTAATATAAATACAAATATAGCAGAATCACTAAATAACTACTTCATAAATATTGGTAACACTAGTAATACACTTTTTGTACCCATAAGAAAATAGCATTCTTATGCATTCTTATGCAAAATGACTTGCTGATTCCAAAAATGCCTCTTAAAGTATTGTATCACATAACATTTATGAGATATTTTTATTCTTTTGCAAAAACTTACTGAAGTAGAATATAATACCAATTCATTTTAACTTAATTAAAATAATAGCCATTTTATTATTAACTAATATTTTTATATCTGTAAAGAAAGTGCATATTATTCCAAATAAGTAGAAAAATGTTCTATCACGCAAGATTTATCAGTAAATTTAATTTTAGAGCCTAATATAAAAATTGTATTTAAATGGGTGTGCCTAACTGAAATGAAAATTAAGTTGACATAAAGTCACTGATGCAGAACTACATAACTTATATCATAAAGACCTAAATACATTTTACTTTATTAATTTTTAGATGAGTCGTATTTATTACACATCTGCTTCACTTTCGTACCTATTTTGAGGACATGTTTCGCAAATCATCGTTTGCATCTTCTGCTCTTATGCGAGTCTAGTGAAGATCTTCCAGTCTGATGTTCCTCATGGTGAAGATCTTCCAGAGCTTAATCCTTCAAAAGCATGGTTGAAGAATATATGAATCAAATTCAAATCATGATATAGGTGACAGTGAACCCTCAACATCTCCAGACTCTACATATCAGTGTGAATGAAATGAAGAAAGACATTTTGTTTCTTAAGAAGTACTAAGCGATTGTATTCATGATCTGAAACTAGGTAAAAAAAGAGTCAGAATTAGTGAGTTCCAGGTGGAATTTCCTGGCAAGAGAGACCATGATAACATTTTACTGAACTCGACATAAACAGTTTTCACAATGAAAGACAACATATTTACTATGTTAATGTTAATGGTTTAATGAAGCAATTAGGTATAGAGCATTATGCCAAAAGTTGGCACTGCTTTATTGAGTCTTCTAAATACAGCTTAAAGGCAGTTTAGCTACATAATGGCAATTTACTACCATCAATACTTTCATTTCATAACATAGGGATGAAGAAGACATACAATTCCATGTCTGTAATTTTCGAACCTGTTAGTTATTAAAAACCATGACTGGGAATTTTGTAGTGAACTCAGGGAGTTGCATAGCTAACAGGACTGCAGAGAGGTTTCACAAAATATTGCACTTTTTTTGCTTATGGGCAGCCAACAAGCATTTTATTATGAAAGAGTGGTGAAACAGGGAAAAACTACACACCTGGAGCAAGCAGTGCTAAGTATAATGCCTCCAGTAGACCCAAACAGAGTTTTTCTTCTGCCACTTCACATAAAGTTTGGGTTAAATAAAAATGTTGTTAAAGGTTTGGACAAATATGAAAATGCATTTGAGTATTTTAGAAGTATCTTTCCCAAAGTTAGTGAATTTAAATTAAAGTATATTTGTTGGTCCTCAAATTAGACTACTTCTTAAAGACAGTCTTTTTGAATCTAAGCTTAAACCCGTTGAACTGGCAGAATGGAAATCATTTAAACCAGTGGTTTAAGGTTTTCTGGGCAATAACAAAGAAGAAAATTATAAAACTTTAGTCTCAGTACTGTTAAGGAGCTTCAAGGAAATGGGTTGCCGAATGTCACTTAAAATCCACTTTTTGCACTCTTACTTTGATAGCTTCCCTACAAACCTAGGAGCTGTAAATAATGAGCAAGGTGAGTGTTTTCACCAGATTATTTCTGAGATGGAAAAACATTACCAGGATTGCTGGGATTCAGCCATGTTGGGAGACTGTTGTTGGCTGCTTAAATGGGAGGGTGCATGTCAATACAAAAAAATAAACAGTGAAACACTTCTGAGATTTTTCAAGTATATACTTTTCATCATTATCTTGTGTTGATTTACTTTAATTATAATAATAATAATTAATAATTGTAATTATTATATTCAATATTATTTGGCAATAAAATGTGTATTACTCTGAGTTATGCAAATATGAGTTATCAAAATTTTGTAAATTTTCATAAAAATATAAGAATATCAAACTTTTTTTACATATACAGCATTTTAAGGGGCATTTTTAGAATCAGCAGACCAGTTTACATAAGAATTGGTCTATTTTGTTTGGGGTACATGAAAAAAAAAATTGTTTAGTGTAATTATCTGGGAGTTTCTTCTAAACTATAATGTAATTGTATAATAATAACTGCCTTATGTTTACCTCTTTGTTTCAGTTCTCAATGCTTAATAAAAAGAAATCTATACCATAGCTGGCATTTGAACCATGGACCTCCTAGTCTCCATCCAGTTGCTTTTAACCATTGAGCTACCATGGCCAACATGCCAGCATGACATTAAACTCCCCAACTGACTCGTATTTTTCTCGGTAAACCACTAGCGGTTGTCATATACAATGAGATATGCACCATTTGTAGCGACTTACTATGCTGTAAGTACTTAAGTCCCAGGTTTTATAGTTAAACCAATATCAGGGTTAATTGATCAAAATTGATCATTTTTCCATACTGGCTGTGTAGGCTAAGTTTTGGATAGGTAGAGTCAGACTGAAAAATTTGATGCCATAATAAAACCTTTCAGATCATCTAGAATATATTTGTAGAAATGGTTTTATTATATATTTCCTTGTAGGTATAAAGGGAAAAAAGAATCTAATGCACTGCACTTGCATGACTTTCTCTACTTACTTAAACACAAACTATTCTTAAAAATACTTAAAAGAATAAGTAATTTTTCTACTTCAAGCCACTCAATAAAAACATTTTCAGAAATTGTCTTATTGCATACTTTATAGTACAATGGGAAAAGAAGAATATATTAAGCTTAAGCTATAGTCAAATCTTTTAACAACTGTCTCTATGTGATGGCTTTGACATTCCATTCTACCACATGGATAGGACATATAAAAAGGAAAAGCAATAACATTATTCTATTAAAGAACAGTATAAGCATTGGAGAATTCAAACCAATATAAGAAATATCTAATTTGACATATGCTTATATTGTACTTCAGAAGCCTACATTTCTTATGTAGTGCAATTTTAATCTATTGTTAATTGTTTACCAGTTATGCAAAAATCATTCAGAATGAAGAGGATTTCAGAGGATATTCCCTGAAAATTCAAGATGTATATTTCATTTGTCATGCCAATATCTGGTATTTTAAACAAAATCTTTAGAACCATTTTTGAAGGAAATCAAAATGTTTGAAAACTTACCCATATAAAACTGAACGGGATGGCTCAGGCAGTTTTGTGTGTGGCCTACATTCGGGAGGTCTGAGTTTGCTTCCCGTGGCCAGGCTACCTGACCCATGGCTTTCTGGAGGTATTCCCAGGTGCCAGGCAAATGCTGGGTAAGTTAATTACATCCCCCAAATTCCCTGTCCTTCTATTTTATCCCCATAATCATTTCACATCATCTCTCATTTGGTGGTATCTTTCAGGATAGAAGTATTGGCGAGAGTTCCGGCGCTGCATCGCAGGATGATATGCTCCTGGTAAATACTTCCACTGTTAGGATGGTCTCCAGCCTCCGGGCTGCCTTGGTGGTCTGTTTCAGGACCACCTCGAATCTGTGCCCTTTGTCTCCTCTTGCCTCATTCTTTGTCCCAGGGATGCCCCACTTGGGGGCATAAATATAGTACGTCAAATCTGGTCACAGTCCTGAATTCCCTCTGTGAAATTCTGCCCTATCCTACCCATACAAAGTGTAGTTTGTAGTGCTTTTTTTTCTTTTTCTTTTTAATCTTTGTGTCCCAGTTTTGGAAGATGCTGCACTTAAGTATCATATTTGGTATTTAACTAAAGTTTTCATTTTTGGATTCTGATATTCCTACACACGCATGCACACGCACATGTGCGCGCGCGCACACACACACACACACACACACACACACACACACACACACACACACACACACACACACACACACACACACACACACTTTTTTCTAAAAAATTGTCAGGAAACCTCAAATGTGTATTTAAAGTAAAATCTCAGTATCAAATTTTTGAGTGGAATGCAACGTCTTCTCTACTTACTGTGTACATGGCAGAGAAAGAAAAATTAACTTAAGCCCTTCATTGTCACAAAAAATATCCTATATTGATTTATGAATTACAGTGATTATTGTATAACCAGGTTTCTTTTATGAACATAAGAGAGAGATTAACATGTTCTTTACTATTGCTTACAACACATGCATATGACCAGCTTATTTTCAGTCTCACAATGAAAATTTGTAAGTATTTTGTATATTGCTTACAACACATGCATATGACCAGCTTATTTTCAGTCTCACAATGAAAATTTGTAAGTATTTTGTATATTGCTTACAACACATGCATATGACCAGCTTATTTTCAGTCTCACAATGAAAATTTGTAAGTATTTTGTATACATGCTCACTTAGTGCAACTGCATTGCAACTATTGCCTTAAACTCTTTCACCCTCTTTTATGTAACAAACAACAGTGGAAAGCTGAAATAATGTTGCTAGAGCTCTCATTTTTTCCAGCATAACAGCAACAAAATGGACATCTTTTACTTCTCCACTTGTTATATCTAGGATTAGAGGTGAGTGAGTGTGTGGTGTTTAAGAGCTCATTGAGAGTTCAGTCATTACTTCAGTAATATTACTTTTAATTCAATCTGATGTTAATTTATAAGCTATTGTTCCAGGGCAGATAATTTTAACTGCTGTATCCCCTCTTTTTTCAGTTTTTCCCAGCATTATAAAATTTTATAAATAAAAGCTTATTTTATATGATTTTTAAACTAGCACATTATGCAACTAAGAACTAAGAGGTTTTAAAGGCACAGACTGTTTGATATTTTTCTTATTAATATATGGCTGTTGCAGATTGATATAGCTGTTATAACTACAAAAAATAGAAACAACAAAATGAAATAGATATTTCCATTTTGTCAAACAAATTAGTTTGTTTTATGCAAAGGTTTTCAAAATCAAAGACATAAGTATTATTTATTTTAAACACTTAAGCAACATTTAAAATAGAACAAGTTTCATTGTTATAAATCAAAATGTAGTACTAATAGGTACTATAAAGAATGAAACTAATACATATAAAATAAAGCATCCAGATTGTTTTTAAAAATATGTAGAGAAAACAATAACCTTTTAAACATAAAACTGCAAGTAACATAGGAATATTAATTTTTAGATGAGTCGTATTTATTACACATCTGCTTCACTTTCGTGAAGCAGAAAGTGAAGCAGATGTGTAATAAATATGACTCATCTAAAAATTAATAATTATTTCACTTCACTGTGGTGTTCCAATACAGTTAAATATTGATATAGGAATATTAACTTGAATAAAACTTGGATTGCAAATATGTTAGCACTAGTTCAGTGCCTGTAAAAGCATCTGAAATCTCTGCATGTATCAGTAATCTATTAAATCATAAAAAACTTTTTTGTTTTTCTTAGAAAACTGATTTACAATGTCTGTAAAGTTATTTTATAAAAATAAAAGCATTACCATATTTTAAAAACTTACGTTTCCTATTTCTCAAATTTTGTTGTCCTCAGAAACTATTTGTAGTTGGTTTATTAATACTCGTCACTTACTTGTTGTCCTATTTTATTTGCATCTCAAATTCTCTTGCCCCTCAAAAATTGGGAGTCTGAGTGAATAACCAGTTGACCCATTTGTAAATTGGCATATATTTGTAAATGTGTGTATAATTTGCTATCATAAATGAATGGTATGTGCAAGTACTCAATATAGTTTCCCTGATTCAGGAATTCATTATGTTTTTTATGACCTCTGAAAGGTGACATTTGCTTTACAAGTAAGCAAGTTAAATAAATTCATTGTTTCTTTATTTCACTATTAGAATCATTGCAATGTGTTTCAAAACAGCCAACCTGCATTGTTCACTTATTTTAAATGAAAGCTTTAAATTTCATTATTGTATGTAAATTTAATTACATCTTCCCATCTTGAAGAAAATTACTGATATAATAGAAACCAATTACATTTTTCTATTGGTTTAAAAAAGTATATAAGGCAAGCAAAATAATGTATTTTTTATTGACATGCAGGTAATCATTTTAAAGAATTAAAGTATGCATACAAGTTTGAAATGATGTGCATATTTTTTCATTTTGTGTACTCATAGAAGCTTTTGAAGTAGGCCTATATTTTATTATGATATCTTGCTTTTCCTGAAAAGTTACAGCTCTGAACGAAATGCAATAAAGTGACAGTAGGCAAGTGTGAATGATTTTGCTCTTGGATGATGAGCTGATATGTAATGCAGAGAGAACTTGTTGCTCAAATGAAGTCCCTTTCCATGTTATCTAAGTGGCTCAAGATATACAATATTGTGGCACTTGTATCCATGTGACACTTTACACACACACTTTTAACACTTATGCCATAATACATAAGGATTATATAATCCATTAACAAATTTCTTCTAAAGAGAATGGGGAGACAGAAATTGCTTATCAGAAATCCTCCAACTATGTGCTATTTTTAATGTGGCATGAAGAATACATGCATTGCAGCTAGTTGTAGCAAGCTGATTGGTTGTTGCTGGGAGCAGCAGAGAGGTAGAATGCTGGCTAGACAAGCACAACTGAAAAGTAGCTGAGCAGGTGTAACACAGGTTTATGTTGTCTTGTCTTGAAACTTTTTGAAGATTAAATATAAAATTTCAAAGTTTATAATCTGATGATATTTAGGGGACTAGCTTAGTCCTACTAATTCACTGATGGCATATTCTTGCACTTATGGTTTACCAGTTATATAAAAGCCATTCAGAATGAAGAGGACTTTACAACTTATTTGGAAAAATTAAAGATGTACATTTCACTTATCATGCAAATATTTTAATGGCATTTTAATTAAAATCATTAAAGCCATTTTGAAAAAATAAAAAGCAATGACAACATTTTCATATAAATAGTGGTTTTGTTTGGGAGAATTTTCTTGAAAATCATCTTGTTCCACACCTACAACATGCTGAATTTGAACACCAAGTTCTCTGTTGCGGGGGAGGGGGGGCTTTGGAAAGCTTAACTGTCTCTAAGACCCTAAAGCTGAATCTTGAGAGGGTACCAGATGCGTCAACATGTGGTGGATAGCCAGGACCTACATGGGGTTTAGGCTGATCCCCTAACCACTTTATTAAGTTTTTCTCCAATATATTGAAAAGGAGATCGCAAACCAACTCCCCAAACCCAAGGTGTAATGTGTTTCCATACCAAAGGGGTGTATAGCATATGGGAGATGTGTCATTAACAGAGCCTCTGGGATCCAGGCGACCTCCTAGAGTACATAGCCTTACCTTGGCATAGGAGGCTCTGCCAGGGGTGACCATCTTTCCTCCATACACGTGAGACCTTTATGAACACTAGTAATAAACAAAAAGCAACTCTAAAACAAAGAACTGATCAATGAGCTCTTGAAGCAGACTTGACAGTACAAAAACCTCCAAGAAAGCTGTTGAGGATTTGGTTGCAAGAATTGAAAAAACAGCACTGCAAATCAAAGGACTCTCAGGTGCGCAGAGGAAGAAACTACTTAGAGAAAAGAAAATAAGAGAGGGAACCTGGATGATGAAAAAACCAACCAGGAAGACCTCTCCAATTAAAGAGAGTGCTGGACCATGTGGAGGAGTTAAGAGGCCTCACTTATACTCCAGCACTCCAAAATATGTGGAGCAGGAAGTCAAAAGGCACGGAGTTACAAATTGGAACAGACTCTGTGCTTTTGTGATGCCAAAATAGGAATCAGGAGGGCAATCATCAACCATCACCATCCTCAGATCATCTTCTAGAAAGGCCTTGAATTACATTTTGCTTAGTTAACAACACAGTTCCACCCCGGTCTCATGACGTCCTTGTGAGATAAGCCATTGGCTGTCCTTGAATGCGTTTCTCTCCTTTCCCACCAGCCGATAAACAAGGCAGAGTGGTTCATCTACTCCCACTCCTCCTACATGGCAGAACCATGATGGCAGTAATGTGACATTATGTAATAAATTATATGAGTCGTTAGGAACACAGGACTTCACTTATTTGTAATTGATGAACGACTAGTTTTGATAGCTCTTGCTGCCATTCTAAAATTCTTGGTTAACTGCAGCAGGACGATGGCAGCAACATGACAATGAGTAGTAAAATATATGAGTCTTTAGGAACACTGCACTTCACTTATTATCATTGATGAATAACTAGTTTTGATTGCTCTTGCTACCATTCTTAAGTTCTTCGTCTGACTAGTCATTCATTAATTACAAATAAGTGAAATCCATTGTTCCTACCAACATTTATTACTTTATTATTAGAATTCGCTTCACTGTCTCCAGCTTCTGCATTACTATTGCTGTGACAATATGTATTTTTTCATCATGATTAACTAGGAAGTGAAAACTCTGAAGCAATTTTGCAAACTTTTCAGTTTACTGGGAACTCTAATGTACTCATACAAGGTTTGTAAAACAATAGAGGAAAGTAAATACTATTCAATTTATTAATGTTAAAATAACAAATTAGCAAATATTATCTGAAATTGTAAACATTTATTTAATGTATTAAATAGTGAATTTTCAAATCTGAAGAGTTTGCAAGAGCACAATCTGGAAATTAAGTCTCGTTAATTTCTTTAAGGCATGGTACTACTGTATTTTTGGAATTTTTATTACACTTGAAAAGTAAACTGCTAAATAAATTTTCAGCTTAATTTCCATTTACAATCAGGCAATTTCCTTTTGGCTTTACTAGCTTCATAATGCCCTCTGCATAGGATCTATGACCTGTGATTGTAGCTACTCCGTACTGTTCTCCTGGTGTTCTCATTTATTTTGAACCAACATGGCTCAGGCCATTTCTTCATGTATTTGAACAGGTAATAGATACTCTGAGCCAGTTCAGGGCTAAGGTATTAGGTGACCAAAATTGTTCTGATTGAACTGTTGCAGGAGAGTGTATGCAACAATATGCAGCACAGTATTATGGTAGAAGAAAACAACCCTGGCACTCAACATGCAATGTTTCTTTTTCTTTTTTCCCATACGGCGCGACAGTCCATAGAGGGACAAGGCCTGCCAACCTGTCTGCCAACATCATGCCCACATATGCAAGGTAGAGGAGGGCGATCATCCAACTGATATGGGGAAGAGATGTGGTCAGCATCTCGGCACCCCCAGCCGGAAAGTTGGCTTCCTTGACCAGGGCCGCTTACCTATCGTACGTTCCTCAATTTCCTCATGATGCTGAGTGGGCATCGGTCCTATACCAGGGATTTAAAATCTGCACCTTCAGGGGGTGGAATTGATCTTGAACTGCATTCTGTAGTAGGGAACCAAAGCATGATGCCTTAGCCCACTACGCCATGGCGCAGGATCAACATGCCATGTAGTTTGTTCTTAATTTTGGTTATTGTGTAATAGTTTATGTCAAAATTTATTGTGTCTTGTTTCATGATTCTCAGCAGCAATATATCTTGCTTGTTCCCCACCCTCAAAAGGGGAAGAAATGGTTGTCTCAAGAACAAGAAATTCATTTATTAAAAAGTGTTCAATTTCCAACTGCATTAACTATGGGAAAAGATATTCATAAAGAAATATGAAGGTAATGCCTTCAATTTCGACACCACTCTTGAAAGGAATCCAAACTTCAAGTTAAACAAGATACCAACAGAGCTCCTATCACCTCCAAGGAGTTCACCAAATCAAAATTCAACAGTTTACATTAGCTGAGTTAGGAAGGTCCTAGCGAAACGCATTCTAGGTTAACACTAATAATATATGGAGCATGGAGTACTAGTTTGACTCAAAATTATATAAATGGATGATCTATTTAATGCCTTAGTTTGTATTTAGAGTGGAAAAACATAACACTTGATATACTTATCTCTATATATCTTCGTAGAAATCTGTGCCACTCATACACTCACAAGTTTGATATCAATGCTGTTAGCAAATACTTTTTGAGTGAGTTATATGAACAATAATAATGAAATCGATTGACAAACCATTTTTCTGAAATATCATATCAGTCAAAGAAAACATTATAGAATCTATCGAGATTTAATTCAAAATCTAAAACTAAACCCTCGTGACACTTTAGTATCCTTTGATGTCCGCTCCCTCTTCCCTAGCATTCCATTGGGCAAACTTTTGATTCAACTGAAGAAATGGCTAAATTCTATTAACCTAGATGCCAATGCAATAGAAGAATATTTGGCAACGACTGAAACATGTATACATCAAAATTATTTTGTTTTCAATGGAAAATATTATAAACAAATTTCAGGACTAGCTATGGGAAGCCCGCTATCACCATTTTTGGCCAATTTATACATGAGCTTTTTCGAAACACATATAACTAAAACCTTCCCTCATATTTTTAAAACATGGTACAGATACGTAGACAACATCTTTGCAATAGTGCCCTACAGACAAATAGATGATGCTTTGAAACTACTCAACCTGCAAGAACCCAGCATACAATTCACAGTAGAAACTGAAGAGGACTGTACTCTACCTTTTTTGGACCTTAAAATCACAAAAAGCAATGAAAAACTAGAATTTGGTATCCATAGAAAAGCAACACACACAGATAATTACATCAAAGCAAATAGTTTCAACCCAATTCCACACAAACATGCCACCATCAACAGTCTCACACACAGATTAGTAAATCTACCCCTCAGCCAGCAAGAATATCAAAACGAATAACATCAAATCTTAAAAACTGCAATTAAAAATGGATATGGAAAAAACCTTGTAGATAAAAAACTAAAATCATTCAAACTTCAAAAGAGATTAAAACAGATCACAGCTCTCACACCAATAAAACAAGAAATTAGATTTGCTAAATTTACTTACCACCCCTGGGCCACAAAAAAGTTCCAAAAAATATTCAAGAAATACAATATAACATTGGCACCAACAAACAATTACAACATTAAAAACCTACTTAACAGTAATAATACTGATAAGATAAAACCAGAGGAAAAGTCAGGCATTTACAAGATTAAGTGTAAAGACTGTGAAAACATTTACATAGGGAGGACAAAAAGAAACATAGGCACTAGAAAGAAGGAACACTTCAGGCACTTAGGATACAAAAATATTGATAAGTCCGCAATAGGGGTTCATTTCTGATCTGAAAATCATGAAATTGAAGATAGTACCGAATTACAAAAATACGAACAAAAACATAGTGAACTCGTCATACGGGAGAGAATATACATAAAAACATAAAAACCAACTAATGAACTTTGAAATCCCACCAGAAGAGAATCCCACATTTAAGTTCATCACTAAATCAACAGATGGCAGCAGCAACTCCAGAATTACCCATACCACTGGATCAAGCTTTAGTCGCATAAGAGCCGAAGATGCAAACGATGATTTGCGAAACATGTCCTCAAAATAGGTACGTAAGTGAAGCAGATTTGCAATAAATACGACTCATGTATAAATTAATAATTGTAGAATCTAATTGTTTCAAATCCAATTTTCTAATCATGTAAGCTAACTTTTCAATAAAATTAAACAGAACATTTGAGATTTTACTTAAAGACACTCCATAACTGCTATAGTTCTGCATTACATTCTCTATTAAATGTGAGAAGATGGTGAAAATGATCAGACATTTTCCCTACCCTTCATTTTCCAGTATTATAAATCCAGTTTTTAGTTCACCACTGATTTAACTAAACAGTGAACTGCATATTTAAACTATATATCTATCATTTCAGATAATTTAGCACACAAATAATTTCTCAACTCTGTTTAATATGACTAATTTAGATTCATTTGTATATTTAGGAGCCAAATGACATTCTATTTTACTTTCAATGTGGACCTGGATACATTAAAGCTTCCCAATATAAAACGTCTAGTGTATTACAGTCACATGACTGTCTCTACCCACTATTATTTACTTTTATTGTACCCACAATCATTTACTTTTATTATGTTTCTGGAATGTTCTTGCAAGACTTCTTTCTTTCTGGACCATATACCTACTAGCTAAAGGATGTATATATTCATTCCATACAAACTTTCGATGTCAAGAATATGGGAATATATGCTTTGAGATCCCTTGAATCCAAAACAAGCATTTTTAGAAAAAGGTTCATGTGTGTGTTTGTGTGGATGGGATTGGATTTTACGGAGGGGATTCGGCACCTTGACTGGTCTTTTATACCTATGCCCCCAAGTGGGGTACTCCCGGAATAGAGGATGAGGTGAGAGGAGGGAGAGAGTGGCCGACCAAGGAGTCATTACAGTACAGAGGGTGGGGTTCCTACACTTTACCAGATAGAAACTCCCGGGCAGTTCAGGACAATTGTCATCCAACCTACCATTGCTCTGAAACAGATACCAGGCCAGTTTGGAAACTGGAGGCCACACCTTCCCTCCCCAGTGCAGGGGACACTAGGCAGGCTGGCACAACCAGCATCCTGCCAGTCGCATTCCTGAATTGGCCCATAAGGTTTGCTCGAGACCGGAGTCTGTCCCACTGGTGGAGAAAGTGTTCACTCAGAAAATATTATCCCACCATGGACCCCCGAGAACCCCGCCAACATTTCTACCCTGAAAGAAACCACCAGATGAGAGATGATGTGAAATGATAATGGAGGTGAAAGGGAGGGGCAGGAAATATGGGGGATGTAATTAACCTACCCAGCATTCACCTAGTGACCCGAGAAAACCGCCAAAAATACCCATGGGTTAGGTAGTTTGACCACAGGAATCGAATCTGGTCCTCCAGGATGCGGGCCACCGATGAAACTGTCAGAGCCATTCTACTCAGTGTGTCTTTGTGTGTGTGAGTAAATAACATAGGTCAAAAATGAAATGTTGGTTAACTACCAAACTATTTAAATTCAGTACCTCCCAAAGATATGATGCAAATATTTTCAAGAAAATCCCCTCACCCAATCTACTACTTACATAAAAATACTTTTGTTGTTTTTGATTTAAAAAAATAGTGTTAATGATTTGGATTAAAGCTGTCTAAAACATTTACCTAACTGAGAGAGAAAATGCGTATCTTGTATTTCTTGGAATACCTTGCAAAGTCTTTTTGATTCAGAAGGAAGTTTCTGTAATTTTTTATAACTGGTAAGCCATGAAAGATAGACAAAACTTACTGCACAAAAAAGTATAGATCTTAAAATACACAATTTATTTCAGATGACGTTTTTATGCCAATAACTATTTACACATATATACAAATATAATAATGTGTAACTTCAGACTTTACTTATCTTATAAGAAATGACCATCATCATCTTCAAGGATTGGGTTCTGTGACCCGTTCCGTCGAAAGAACATTTTCGTAACATTAAGTATAAAGAAACTGATAAATTGTCCATAGCAGATCATTTTTGGTCATTTAACCATGAAATAAATCCAGAAATTAAATTATTAAAACAATTAAATGGTCCGATAGATTTAATGGTTTGGGAAAATATATTTATTTTAAAAAACAAATATTGCATAATGAATTTTGAAATACCGGCAGTCGATTCTGTTTTTAAATTTGTTTTATTTTCAGACTTTGGTAGTACTAAAAAGAACATATCAACATCTATTGTTTAGTAATGATGGCGACCTCTTTGTTTTCCAGCTGAAGATGTGTATAAGTATACATGAAATCGCGATCCTGGAGAATTTATAAGAATTATCATCATTTCTTATAAGATAAGTGAAGTTTTAAGTTACAAATTATTATATTTGTATATATTTGTTTGCTTCACTGTTAATAGCTTCATATTTTACGTAACTATTAACATTCATATTAGTGTAATGTTTCTAAATATTTTAACATGTTTTAATTCTGTCGCAATTCAGTTATTTCTTGGAGTGTGATAGAAAGTACAGTGCCTTATTTTTTACTGGTGGCCGGTGGCCAATTAGTTATGCAACAGAAGGTACAGTGCCACATTGAATATTTAAATTTAGTGATTAGGTTTATCATGCAGATTATAATTACAATAATCACATTTGTCAAAGACGGTGTTGGAAATGATGTTCTTGTGTTGCCAGCATGCCTCATACCTCCAAAAAAATGTATGTTGACATGCATTAATTCATTTCTGAATTTGCAGTACTTTTCCATCTGATATTGTCTTTCAGTTCTTCCTATGTATACGGGTTTCAATACACTTTATTTTTTAAGTTAATTTTTTTCACAGACAAAGCATGATTTTTGATATATGGTTATATATTATCACAAAACAACAGATATTGGAGTGCAGGAAAGCCCGATATTGTGCATGAAATGCCATTGTATGAGCAGAAAATTGGTGTTTGGTGTGCTGTGAATGCGTACCGAATTGTAGGGCCTATAATCTGTGAGAAAACAGTTAACTGACAGAGGTACAGGGATGAAATAATAAAGCCATTACTGGAATATTTGTGTGACATTGAGAGTACACAGGCATATTTTCAACAAGACTCTGCTACAGCACATCAGCTGATCTATCGTTACAATTAATTAGGGAAATTTTTTAAGGTAGGGTCATCAGTAAAGGACTAAGGACACCCCAATTCCCAGACCTTACAGTATGCAATTTTTATTTATGGGGGAACTTAAAAAATAAAGTGTATTGGAACAACCCGCAAATGTTGGAAGAAATGAAAGATGATATCAGAAAAGAAGCAACTGCAATTTCAAAAGATGAATTAATGTATGTCAACAGAAATTTTTTTCAAAGGTGTGAGACATGAGTGGCAGCATATGGACGTTCATTTCCAGCACCTTTTGTGACAGAGGCATGTGGTTATTATAATTGTAATTTGTATGATAAACCTAAGCACTAGAATTTAAATACACAATGCAGCAGCAGCGTGACTACTGTGGCGGCAGCGTACCATCTGCTGTAGTCCTAACTGCCAGCCAGCCGGCCAGCTATCAATGAAAAATAAGGCACTGCATATAGAATTTCAAGGCCAGCTTGAGGTGAACTGCTTTAAAAAATCCTAACTACTGCATGGTTTTTTTTTTCTTTTTTTTTTTTTTGTAATTTATGTCCTCCAACGTTAAGTCATATCGGACGGTGAATGAATTGGATGCAATGATGCTCAAATGAGTCCAGGGTCCATGGAGCTTAGAGTTACCCGACATTTGTCTTGAAGGATAAGGGAAAACCCTGGAAAAACCTTATCCAGGTAACTCACCCTGACCAAGATTCGAACTTGGGACCTCTTGAACGTGAGGTAGACATACGCATGGTTACAATACAATACAATACTTTATTCGTCACATTACACTTACATAGTTGAGCAGGTGCTCGTAAATTGGTGACTTGTCAAAATATCCTGTATAGCCCTTGCATCTACATTATGATGTCAACTAAACTATTTCTGCAAACTTTTATATTGAATAACATGAAGCAGATAGAAAAATAAGCCTTTGAAAAAATAGTTTATTGAAGCAATGGGTAGCTTAGACAAACAGACAGGTAGTTGGTGGGTAGGTAGGTAGGTATTTAATTTTCCTTTAATATTACAAGAATATATAAGGCTTTGTCAATTTCCTAGTTGTAATAAATTATGCACAAAATGTAAAAATGCACTAAATTACATATTAATGATGATAATTCTATGTGAAGGAAGAGAATAAAAAGGACACGCTTGTATATTCAGCAATTGTATGAAACATAAGTTTTAAATTATAGTGGTAGAGAAAGTACATAATATTTTATTTACTTCATGTCAATCAAAATAAACCTTTACAGAAATAGTTGCATCATAGGTTTCATTGTGGATAAAACAAGGATACAAGAAACTGAAGTGATAGTTAAATGTTTATAAATGAGCTGCTACATGCTGGCCTTGAAATTCCATACATGTTCTATATCAAAAGAAATAATTGAGTAAGTTAATATTTCAAAATATGACAAAGGATTCAAAACTGCAAAGTAATAACAGTAGGTATATCAGAATGGTTGATACCACAAAAAGGTTATTTGAAATAAATGTGTTTTAAAGAGATCTACAATCTTCAAAAGCTGATATTTTGCCTATCTTATGGTTTACCATTTATGCAAAAGTTATACAAATTTCCTGGTGAATGAAGAGGACTTCACAGTCTATTCCCAGAAAATTCAAATATACATTTTATGTATTATAAATATCTTAAATAATTGGCGCCTTAGTACAAATATTTATAGGCATTTTTGAGAAAATAAAAAATGAAAGAATTTTATCCTGTAAAAGTTGGTTTTGAACAGGAAGATTTTCTTAAATAACTTTATGTCATATCTTTGGAAGATACTGATCTTAAGTACGATGTTTACATGTATGCAAGATTTCATTTTGGAGGTATGCTGTTTCACACATATGCACGCACACATGCACACCCACATACACGCACCCCCCACACACAGAGAAAAGCACATTTTTCTGAAAATTTCTTTAGTATAAGGGGCCTCAAAACATGTATTTTAACCAAAATCTTGACATCAAAATTTTCGGTGGAATACAATACCTCCTCCTACTTTGAGGTATGTGACAGTAGAAGTAAAATTGGGAGTAGTTTATATTGACAATGGAAAACTAATGTCCTCTGCCCTATACAGTAATGGGTACTTATATGGTTTTAATAATCACTTTGTGTTGATTAGTAGCCTACTTTACTTTTGTTAATGTTGGGTATTTATGAGGAATGAACAGAACATTATGTAACAGTTACATTGCAGTGGTTACCTTAATCTAACAATTAACAGAGATATATGGTAACTAGTTACCCATTAACGGTTACAAAAGTAACAATTACAAAATGACTACTTACCTAATAATGGCTAAATAAGAAATGCATACAATAAATAATTATTTCATTAACATTATCAGGTGTGAATGATACCATTCACAGCATGTGGAATGGTATCACTTTTCAGAAACTAGTGTCCTCAGTTTGTAATACAGTATTCATCTCTCCGTAACAGGTCACAAGTGGAATAATTGTCAATCTAATACATCATCTGGTTAGAAAAATGCATACTATTTTCAGTTTTGCTGTGCATATATGTAACCAATTGAGATACTCCACATCTTTTGTGATGTTAGACAGTCATTAATGTTTCTCTTTCCTAGCAAAATCTCCTTTCAAATTGTATTACCATGTTTTATCCAATTTCCTAAGAGGATATTTAACTCATTGTATGCTTAATATTAGTCATGTTTATGTTGGCAGTAATTATGTGTTTTCCTTTGCTGTTTCTGCATCACATGATGGTTATAATTAGGCTCCCATACAGCTTAGTTTACTTGTACATTTGGTATTTATGCAGGAATGTAAAAACAAGTGAGAATGCATTACCATCGTAAAAACTATTTGTAGTCGGTTTATTGACACTCGTCACTCACTTTTCTTATATTATTGAGGGACTAGTTTCAAAGGCCGTTGCCTCCATTTTCAACCTCTCTACAACAGACAACAACAGATACTAGTTGGAGAGAGGTTGAAAATGGAAGCAATGGCCTTTGAAAATAGTCCCTCAATAACATAAGAAAAGTAAGTGACGAGTCTAAATAAACCAACTACAAATAGTTTTTATGTTTAATTTTGACATCACTGTTACTAAATTCCTCCAAACACATGTGCATTACCATTTTGACATAGATTAACTTCTTTTTAGAGTGCATCAAATAACAAAATAAGTCTGTATCAACAATATTTATACTGAAGTGTACTTCCAGCTAATCCTTACTGGTGAGCATTAACATAATGTAACTGCAAATATGATAATAGTGAAAACAAAATTGTTTCTGATAGCCATTACATATGCCTATTTATGTATAGTTACTGCAGTAGTTATAACTGTTACTCATAGTAACTGTCACATCCCTAGTATGTACAAGTTCTAGAGGTGAATAAGATCATCTTTTAAAAGTTTGATAAGGTGAAAAATTTAAGCTAATATTCAGAATTATTCATGATTATTGTTTATTTACAGTTCCATTGATATGCAAAGACCTGAGCAGAAAATTATTTTTGCAGTTATTTCTTTTCAGTACAAAAAGTTTATTTTTCCTTGTGAGTATTAATTGATTAATTTATTTTTATGTTTATTTTTCATTACAACAGAACTGCTTCAATATTACACTATAATAATTAATGATAGCTGCACAATAAGCAGTTCATTGCTGAAGTTTTGTCTGAAAAGTAAGAGAATTAATAATTTAACTGAAGTTGAATTAATGACATGTTCCCCTAGTAATTACTACTGAAATGTATTCCAATAAAATTAAGAGTAACTGAACTCACAATATCTTAATAAACTCAGTATTCACATCTCTTAACTGATGTCTTACCTATCATAAAATTTAATTATTGTTCTCATTATTCATTGAACTCATGTTGTGGCATTGTTTCTTTTTCTAATTTTATATAATGCTATTTTTGTGTTTTAAATGGCTAAGTAATAGCATGCAACCAGATGTTACTATTTATCATTATAAATTTTTATTTACTGAGGAAAAGTGCTGTTTAGGTTTTTAGTACCAACATAAAACAGTTTTCAAGTTATAGGGGAGAGTCGTGCAGTATCGGCCGGCATGCAGTACTAGCTACTACTGTGATTTCCCTTTTTGCCTCCATGTGGCAGAAATTTCTAGTAAGCAGTAGCAAACTTGTGCATTCACGTGTGCTATAGTCGGATATCTTCTTCCTCTCTTCAGTTCTTTGACTGCTCTGAGTTTTTGATGGTGGTTAGTGTAGCTCTTAGTGCATGGAAGATATTCTGAGGCCTATAGCAATGCTATATTTGTGATCTCTGTAAACCAGTGAGCTAAACATTTGTGAACTGAGCAGAAATAGTGACAATAAGTTCCCTGCTTTTGTATCCTAGCATTGTTCTATATGTGGCAGTGTAATGTATCACTGACAATCTGTATTGTAACAGAAAAGACAGTGGCCAATACTGCAAGACACTTGCTACAAGCCTTATAAAGCTAGCTTTTTTACTTTCAATGTAATAAAGTACCATAACTAAAAAATAAAAATCATTACATTATACTATCTATAGAATGTGTCTTGAGGTAAGAGAATGATATAGTAAGATTCCGATTAACCACCACACTTACAGAGTAAAGTCAAAAAACTTAACCCGGCCGATACTGCACGACCTTACCCAAGAGTTTTAATGAAGAATTCTAAATTTTTTCCCTTATGTTTGTGAATGAGTATAATGTTATGAAACATAAATCACTGAAAATGTCTAAAAAAAATTTGTAAAATGAAGAATGCACACCCACACATCAGCAATAAACGTTTGCCTCCAAGCTTCAAAATCACATAATGTTTTTTTGGTACTTCTTGATGTAAGAAAAACATTTGACTGTATTGGCTCTGTCCATTTTAAAAGATCAGAAGTCAGAAATTATATATATCAAAATGACACCAAACAATCATATAGAAATAGTAGTAGTAGTAGTAGTTTTATTCATCCGTTAAGTCAATACAATGACATTGGATACGTCAATACAAATATTTAGAACAATACAAATAATATAAGTATAAAAATAAAAAATAAGTTGCATCAAGTGTAATTAATAAGATCTAAGCATGAACTCATAAATATATATAGTTGCATGGCTCTACAACTACACAGCATTTAAAATGCATCACAAATATATACAATTATATGGCCAGCTACAGTGTATCTAGAAATTCACTTATATCATAATATGAATCACTTAATAAAATTTCTTTCAACGATAGTTTGAAACACCGCATGGATTTTATGTTTTTCAGATTGGCCGGTAGTTTATTATACAGAGTGACTGCTGAATATCTAACTCCTTTGGAATAAAGTGTAGTTCTATGTGTTATTGTTCTTAAGTCTGTTTTACCTCTGGTGTTATGATGATGTATTTGATTATTTGTGGTGAAATTTTCAAGGTTTTGTTTTGTATAACATAGCAAACAGTATATATACAGACTGGGCAGAGTCAAGATTTTCAATTCCTTAAAGAAGTTCCTGCAGGAGTCATATTTTTTTCCTGACATTAGGCATCTAACAATCCTTTTTTGTACTTTAAAAACCAAGTGACTGTCTTTACTATCCCCCCAAAACATAATGCCATACCTCATTAGACTTTCTGCATATGCAAAATATAAGGTTCTCATGTCACTTGCATACAACTCATTTTTTATTACTCTTAATGAGAAGTAGAATTTATTTAACTTTATTACTAGATATTTTATGTGTGCTTCCCAGTCTAAATGCTGATCTATCCATACTCCCAGAAAATTTGCTTCTGTCTTATAAGAAACACATGCACCATACAACTTGATGTCAGGTTTGCCAACATTTTTATTTTGTTTGTGACGAAATGATATTGCTGAAGATTTGTTTGTATTAATAATCAATTTGTTTTCAGCAAACCAAGTTTCAATTTTACTGGTTATGTGTTTTGCATTTTCATTTCCCTTTATTATAACATTTGTGTCGTCAGCAAACATAGTTACTCGAGTTGGATTTAAATAATTTGGGAAGTCGTTTATGAATATTAAAAAGAGAACGGGTCCTAGTATGGATCCCTGGGGAACTCCATATTTAATTTTTTTCATTTTTGAATAGTGATTACGTACGACATTCCGCTCATCGACATTTGTGATTTCCACCATTTGTTTCCGATTTTTTAAATATGATTGGAACCAATCCCATACTATTCCCCTTATCCCATAATAGTACAGCTTTTGTAACAGAATTTCATGATGAATCATGTCAAATGCCTTGGTTAGATCTATTAGTAAGCCTGTACAGTTATTATCATTGTCAATAGCCTCCAATATATGATCTGTAAACTCAAAAATTGCTGATGTTGTGGATTTTCCTTTACAGAACCCATTTTGTGCAGGGTTAACTACATTATGCTTCTCCAAAAATGAACTAAATCTTACTAGCATAGCTTTTTCTACAATTTTGGATAAGGCTGGTAAAATCGATATAGGCCTGTAGTTTTCGACTTTTTCTCTATCACCTTTTTTGAAAACTGGTTTTACTTTGGCAATTTTAAGTACATCTGGAAATTGTCCGGCTTCAAAAGATTTATTAATTAAATAACTTAGTACTTTATCCAAAACACTACTGCAGTATTTGAACACTGTTATAGGTACCTGATCATGTCCTTCACTTGGTTTATTTTTTAGAGATTTCAGTGTTGTATTAATTTCTGCCTCTGTCACCGGTGTTAGAAACATACACATTCCAACTGAGTTTATGTGCTCAGTATTTAAATTACAAGGCTGATTCCCAACTAATCTCTCCACCATCTCGCTATAGTAAGTTTGAAATACGTTGGCTATTACTTGAGGATCTTCAGGCAGTGCACCATTTGGTAATCTAATAGATATGTTCTTAATCCCATTACTTTGCTTTAAATGCTTTTTAGTTATACTCCACATGGCTTTTTGTTTATTCTCAGCATTATTGATAAATTCACTATTATACTGCTTTTTTGCTTGTATTAAAACTTTATTATATATCTCTTTATATTTCTTAAAGTATTGTTCTAAGCCCGGATCAGTACCCCTTTTCCTCAAAGAATTAAAAAATCTTAACCTTGTCCCAGATTTCAAAATACCCTTTGTTACCCAGTTCTTTTTATGTTCCCCTAGCTTTCGCAGTTTCATTGGCATTACTATATCCATGTGGTATTTCAATCTATTTATGAATGATTCATACATAACATTGATATCATTTGTTGCATATATAGGGCTCCAATCTTCTGTTTCAAGTCTAGCCTTTAGATCTGCTAAGCTATGCTTATTTATATTTCTACTATATTGTTTTAACAAAGGCTGTTTAGTGTTTCTGTTTATGGTAGTATAATCATTTAAGGTAGCTGATAATGCATAGTGATCAGAAAAACCTGTATCAATAACTTGTATGACAGTATTAGTAAAATCATTGGGTATTAAAATCTGGTCTAAAATTGTGGCTGAATGTATTGTTACTCTAGTTGGTTTACTCACGGTAGGATGAAGGGAACATAGCGTCAGTAAATCTGTTAATCGACTATCTAATTTTTTACCAAAATCAAAATTTAAGTCCCCTATTATGACGATTTTCTTGCTCGACCCAATAGCTTGTACTACTTCCTCTAAACTTTGCACAAAATAATTGATATCCCCTATAGTAGATCGATATATACAAACTAACACACACTGATATGTAGGTAATTCAACTATACTTGCTTCAAAATCTAACTCCTTATTTAAGTGATTAAATCGATGGATTTGTTTCGACTTGGTATGTTTGCTCACAAAGACACAAGTTCCTCCATGTTGATACTTTTTACGGCAGAAACTGGCTACTAGGCTAAACCCTTCAATTCGAATAGTCTCTAATTCTTGCTCATGCAACCAATGTTCACAAAAACAAATCACTTGTACCTTTTTAAAGTATGTATCACCTAATGCTTCACATGCTAGTACCTTATTTCCCAGACTCTGTACATTCTGATAAAATATTTCTAGGGGCTGTACACTCTTATTTGTTGATTTAGTGGTTGAGTTACTGCTAGGTGTGTCCACATTCCCACTCATATCCTGTTTAACATTTCCATTTCCATTTGACATTATTTTGTCATCACCTAGGTCTGTTTTTAGTTTCCCTTACTTATGCATATATTTATAGTATTTTCTATTAATTTACCTAATAAAAAGGATCCCTTTCTATTCAAATGAAGGCCATCCCTTCCCAGACAACTATCATCTAAAAATTTGTTTACATCTACAAAAACAGCCTTAAGTGTGTCACATGCCCAGCGTATCCCCTCATTTATATCATCAATATATGCTGTACTTTCATCTCTTCTTCTCACTATACCATTTATAACTACAGTTGCCAGTGGGAAATACTTTTTAGCATATCTTATTACATTATACACCTCTGCCATAACGTCATCTGGTCCTAGTGATTTGTGAATGTCATTTGTTCCTATGTGTAGCACTAATGTTTTTATTTTGTCCTTGCTTCCTTCCTGGTCTAGTTGATTTGGCAGATATTGTGCCTTCATACCCCTGAACACTTTCACTGTTGTATCACCTCTGTTTAGCACTACGTTTTTTAACATGGAGTCACCACACACTAGAACACTTTTTCTTTCTTCTTTGTTCTCTGTCTTCTCTCTTCTTTCCCCGCATTTTATCTCCTGCTGTATCTTTGCCTGTTTGTTGTTTATCCATTTATACCGCGAATTTTTTCCGGCATTTCCTTTCTTTATTTGATGGTTTTCAACATTTTCTGATGGCTTTCCATCCTCCTCTTCTTCTTTCTCTTGATTTCTTAACCCTTCGTAACGGTTTTCCAAGGTGATGTAGTTCTGGTTTGCTTCCCGGAATTTTGTGCGCTTCTTCTGCACTATTTCAATGTATGCGCTTTCATTGTTTTCCGTCGCTGCACATATTTGGGTTTTCAGTGCTTCGTTTTCCTTTTTCAGTGAGTTTACCTCATCCCTTGCTTTTTTCAGATCATTATTTAGTATATTTATTACCAGCTGGAGTGACGCTATAATCTCAGCATCACGTGTTTCTCGCCTCCCGTTTGACGATTCCTCTCCGTGAAGTTTCGTTTTTTCAATTTCTGCATGGATTGCCGTGCTGCTTTCATTTTCACGGCTTTTCCTGTAATCATTTTTCATGTTTTCATTCCTGTTTTTGTGTTCTCTTATGTCATAACCCGTATTTTCCTGTTTTTTCTGCACCTTACTTCTCGTTAACACACAGCACGCCACCATCTTGGTCAGCTTCTATGTGACACATATAGTTTGTACCACTAGCTTTTTTAGGGCTGCATAGAAAACTGCTCCAGAATCAATGTTGATTAGGCAGTGACAGGAACAACGACACATGTCTCATGCTGTCAGAGTTTGCAGGTATAGGTCACAGGCCATGCTGCATGTCGTAACTAAACATACTGGCATACTCTGCAGAAACTTGCTTGCTACTATTAAGAATTTCTTTGACTTATGAAACTCCAGTAAATAAACTATTGCTTAATTATTGCTTACAAGTGTTTAACGTGTTCCAAAATTCTGTTACAGAAGTCCATGATGGCAAATAAGCTGGTGGACATATGCAACTTATACCTTTTAGAGGGAAGTTAATGTTAGTGAGGTTGAGGATGGAAGCATTAAATGATAAACAGAAAAGAAAACAACATCAAAGAATTGTAGATAAATTAACCAAAACTAAATACCTTATGCAATGAGATGAGCATTTTATTTCACGTGTTTGATAATACTAAATAAAGCATTTGTAACTGAAAAGGAAGCTGTTGATATTTACAGTAAATGGTTGAAAGTATTGTACAATTAAGATCATAACAATGTGCTCTGAAGTCAAACAAATAAATATTGTCATTGATGAAACTATTTTTAAAATTCATATTTTTAATGAAACTAAATTAATCGTGCGTTCGTTGAACTCCCTTCAGTCCTTCCATCTATCAAAACCATATCCCTCATTTCAGCGTTAGTATAGCACTTATTGCTTAGATTTGCTATCTAAGTACATGCAAAATCCTCCCTGTTAGAACGGAATGTGTAGTTTTACACTGAAGAGCAACCTTGAAACTGTCTGAGTTATTAGTCGAATTTTTCACAAGTAACTGCCCTTTGCCCCATTACTTGAAAGGTAGGCTAGGGTCACTGATAAAGGGCAAGGATTAATGTTTTTTTTTTTCGTGGTCAGTGTGTCTCAATAACAACTTTTGAGTTTCGCACACCAGTGGTTCCTGCGCTGCCCAATGACAAAATCATGTAATATTTAATGCTGTATAAAATTACACCTAACAAACCTTCGAAGCTGCGACACTGAAATTCGGACTAGTTAAGTTACAAACTACGCAATGGTTATAATCGTTCGGTGTCGTTTTGAAACAACCTGTATATAAAAGTTTAAGAAAAATTATAAATGAATTGCTGTTGATACCTACATTCTTAAATAGGTGGCTAATATATTTGATGCTCAAGATACTCTGCAGGACCAAGCTCTGTGTGTTTGCTGAATGCAGGAAAATCTGTGAAGGGAGGTATGTTGGTGATGTGTGGCAATGCTTGCATAAACAGAAATTATCATGTAGGATTGTTGTTGTTCCTTATATGAGCATCAGTGGTGGTGTTCTTGCTTCTAAGTATTTTTTTTTTTTGTTACAGGTGCCACGCTGCTGTAACTTATTATGGCTGAGAATACAGCAGGGGCCATTTGTAAACGAAATCTTGTAGTCCATAGTGAGGCTTGTCAGCTGATGTGGAGTTTAACAGAAAAATATCACAAGGTATCCAGGCAAAATTCCATTAAATAAAAGAAATAAAGCACCCAGTCTATATATTACTGTGAGAAGAGGTATAGCTAATTTATTAGTTTTTGCTAGAACACTTGGGTGATCAGTTTTATGATGGGGTGAAAACAATTTCAGAATGATTGACCTAGCCATGTGTTGTCCTAATCTGCTGGTGATGCAAAATTGCAAAGTTACTATTCCATACTAAGTGTTTTATTATGCATTGTGTTCACTTTGTTACAGTTTTAGGCACTTAGTACAATTAGTGTCAATTGAATCCTTGAGGGCGTATATTTTGCATGTGTACATTCAATTTTACGGTATGCGATTTTAATTTGGGGAAATTCACCACCTTGTAAAAAGTTATTTATTGTGCAAAAACGAATACTAAGAATTATTACAAACACTAAACAAAGATTATTAAATTTTAGATGAGTCGTATTTTTTACACATCTGCTTCACTTTCGTACCTATTTTGAGGACATGTTTCGCAAATCATCGTTTGCATCTACGGCTCTTATGCGACTGAAGCTTGATCCAGCGGTGTGGGTAATTCTGGGGTTGCTGCTGCCATCTGTTGATTTAGTGATGAACTTAAATGTGGGATTCTCTTCTGGCGGGATTTCAAAGTTCATTAGTTGGTTTTTATGTTTTTCTATATATATCCTCTCCCATATGACGAGTTCACTATGTTTTTGTACGTATTTTAGTAATTCTGTGCTATCTTCAATTTCATGATTTTCAGACCAGAAATGAGCTGCTATTGCGGACTTATCAACATTTTTGTATCTTAAGTGCCTGAAGTGTTCTTTCTTTCTAGTGCCTATGTTTCTTTTTGTCCTCCCTATGTAAATGTTTTTACAGTCTTTACACTTAATCTTGTAAATGCCTGACTTTTCCTCTGGTTTTATCTTATCAGTATTATTACTGTGAAGTAGGTTTTTAATGTTGTAATTGTTTTTTGGTGCCAATGTTACATTGTATTTCTTGAATATTTTTTGGAACTTTTTTGTGGCCCAGGGGTGGTAAGTAAATTTAGCAAATCTAATTTCTTGTTTTATTGGTGTGAGAGCCACCCCTGGGCCACAAAAAAGTTCCAAAAAATATTCAAGAAATACAATACAATATAAGTTTTTCAAAAGAATATGGTGCATATGGGTGTAACACTTTATAATAAATTACCAGATTATGTTAAATCAATACAAAATCCAAAAATATTTAAATCTAAATTAAAAAAAGATATATATTTGCTTGATCCTGTTTTTATACTATTGAGCAGTATTTAGTTCATTATTAGTGAGTTTAAATTCAATTAGGTTAGCTAACTTTTTTTTTTTTAGCTTTAAATATGAAGATTTTATTTATAAGCCTGTATGTTAGTATTTATTTTATATTGAATAACTTTTGTAATTCAAATTTCTTTTTGTAATTCAATGCTCATAAACGATGTATCCTATGTCATTGTGCAAAAGTACATTGTATGATTACAAAGAATGAATAAACTGAACTGAACATTATGTATTCACTTATTGTGCTCTGTGTTAACAAGCATGCTGTTCTAATATTCTGATGTATGTTTGATACTACTTTATATCTTAAAACTTTATATATTTCTGTGTTTTCATTAAAATTATTTTTAATCCTTGCATTTTAATACAAATTTCAGCTTTTAAGGAATTTGCTTTTAAAATCATGATTAAAAAGCAAACACTATTCTTTATATTGTCTCCAATTTTCTTTGTCTACTACAATACATTTTCAGGAGTAAAAAATGTTGATGAGTACACAAAAATTATGGACTTATATGATTTACATGAAAGACACATTCAATTAATTCTGCTTGAACTGTTAAATTTTATTGTTGTTAGATATATGTTTCTTTGCTTAAGATTATTAAGAAATAAGATTGCAGTAAAATATATGTCAATCTGTATAATAAATCATTTTAGGCTTGAATTTTTAGAGATTTGTTTTGTATTGTATTGTATTTATTTCATCATTTGGAACATATTACATATGTTATAGGACATGCCAGTTCAAGATACAAAGATAAATATAAAAAGTTACATAAGACTAAAATCTGTAACAGATGCAGGATCCAAAAAAAGTCTAAAGTAGAAAAGAAAAGAAAAACAAAATATTGTGACTTTGTGGGTTCGTGAAATGAAAAGTCCAATTGCACCACTCAAAAATGTTCTTTATTTCCACTGAATTACAATCAGAACACTTGCCAATTACACAGTTACGTAATGCACACAATTACAATACACCAGTCAGTCCGTTACAGTTCCACTTTGCGTTCACAGTTACGTACACTCTTCCGATGCACGTACACAGTCTTCTCATCCGTACATTAGCACTGTGCTCCTGCGCGGCTCGCCAAGAACTGACTCAACTCACTCACTGCAGCCCTTTTTATAGGAATATCGCTGTTTTCTCGAAGTCTCTCGTTTCAGTGAATCACCGCGAATGTTCCAGATGGCAGGGGAAGGGGGAAGAGGCGGCCAGCGACAAGTGACACTTCCCTAATCATCCCCTCAGTTAGTGACTGAGATAAATGGGTGGGTGTTGCCCGGATGCCTCTGGTCTCTTACACAGCTGTCGTTAGTGGTGCTTTCCGATAATTGGGTGACACTGCTCCCTCCTCAAAGCTGGTCGTTCCAAATAGTACCATTGTAGCGGGCTAGATGATCCAGGTGTACCACCAACATCTTTCCTCGGGGCACCTTCTGGATGTGGTAGACCACGACATTTATCCTCTTCACCACCCGGTATGGCCTTTGCCATGCCTGCTGAAGTTTCGGGCAGCGTCCCTTGGTCCGCGTAGGACGGCACAAGCAGACCAGGTCACTTTGCTGGAACCCTTGGCTGTTGGCTTGCCTGTCATATCGGGTTTTCATTCAGTCGCTCACCTTCTGGATGTTCTGGCGAGCCATCTCATGCATGTCGTGGAGGTGGTCCACCAGGTTCTCCACATACTCGTTCACTGGCTGCTTCGCCTCCGGAGTGCTTCCAAAAGCTAGGTCACAAGGGAGGCGTAACTCTCGGCCAAACATTAAGCTGGCTGGTGTCATTACAGTTGTGTCGTGTGTAGACGAGCGGTAGACCAGCAAGAACAGTGGCACCTTGACGTCCCAGTCTCGCTGATGGCTGGCCACGACCTTCCTCAGGTGTTCCTCTAAGGTCTTGATGTATCTTTCGACCATGCCATCCGACTGGGGATGTAGAGGCGTCGCGCGGGTCTTGTTCACCCCAAGCATTTGTAGTGCCTCCTTCATTAGGTTGGACTCAATATTGGTACCCTGGTCACTGCGTAGCTCTAACGGCACCCCAAATTGACAGAACACTTGCTCCACGAGGCAGTCTGTGATTGTCTTTGCCTCTTGGTTTGGGATGGCATACACCTCCGGCCACTTGGTGAAGTAGTCCACGACCACCATTAGGTACTTGTTGCCTCGGTCGGAAACTGGGAACGGTCCAGCAATGTCAACGGCGATCCGTTCGAATGGCGCTCCGACGTTGTACTGCTGCATGCGACCCCGGCTCCTAGTCTGGGGGCCGCGACTCGCCGCGCACGTGACACTGACGGCACCATCTCTCAGCATCTACTCGGAGTCTCAGCCAGTAGTAGCGCTGCCGTAGTTTGTCAATCGTTCGGTTCGCTCCCAGGTGTCCTCCTGAAGTACCGGCGTGTATGTACTTCCTCCAAGACTTCCGGGACCTTACTCCGGGGAAGTACCTGTTCTCTCTTCGTCTTCCCATCGATTGATTCCCATACCCGGAACAGCACGCCTTCTGTGGTCTTCAACGAGTCCCATTGGGCCCAATACGACTTGTAGGTGGTGCTCCTCGGTGCGATGTCCTCCCAGGTTGGTCTCGTCCCTGCCTCCACTTCCCTCAAGAGTGGCCCCAAGTCTGCGTCCGCCAGCTGCTCCCTCCTCAGGCCTGCGCTATCCCAGCCGTCCGCAGGCACTGCTGTGACTACTCGGACTGCTGCGGCACGCTTCTTCTCTTCCACTCTTGTGCACTGGCCGCACTCTTCTGGACAGGGTCTTCGGGACATGGCGTCAGCGTTACCGTGGCTCTTTCGTCTACGATATTCCGAGGTGAAGTCGTACTGCTGCAGCCTCTGGAACCAACGTGCTGTCTGGCCTTCCAGGTTCCTAAAGCTCAATAGCCAGGTTAGGGTGGAGTGGCCAGTCCTCAGGTGGAATGACTGACCGTACAGGTACTTGTGGAAGTGCTCCAATGTCTTTACTACCGCCAGTAACTCTCGTCGGATGACGCAGTAGTTCTTCTCAGCCTTGGATAGCGTCTTGCTGTAGTAGGCTATCACCCGCTCATGGCCGTCCTGGGTCTGCGATAGGACACCTCCAATGCAATGGTCGCTGGAGTCGGTGTCCACAATGAAGACGCCACCCGGTTGTGGAAATCCCAAAATTGGAGCACTGCACAGGGTGTTCTTCAGGTGCTGGAAAGAGTTTTCGGCATCCACCGTCCAAACATAAGGCCGGTGTTCCTCTGTCAGGCGGGTGAGGGATCTTGCGATGTTGGAGAACCCCTTTATGAAGCGACGGTAATAACTGCACAGCCCCAGGAAACTGCGCAACTCTTTCTTATCCTTTGGGCGAGGCCAATCTCTCACAGCCTGCGTCTTCCCCGGGTCTGTGGCCACTCCGGTTGCTGAGACTATGTGGCCCAAGTAGTTCATTTTCTTGCGGAAGAGCTGGCACTTCTTCGCATTCGGCTTCAAGTTGGTCGCCTGCAATCTCTGTAGCACCTTACTCAGATTCTCGAGATGGTCTTCAAAAGTCTTACCGACGATGATAATGTCGTCCTGGTATAGCAGGCAGCTGTCGTAAGTCAGTGCTCTCATCACTGACTCCATGAGGCGTTGGAAGGTAGCTGGTGCGTTGCAGAGGCCAAAGGGCATAACTGTGAACTGCCAGAGCCCTTGGCCTGTCGAGAATGCGGTCTTCTCCTTGTCTCTTGGGTCTAGAGCTACCTGCCAGTAGCCCGACTTCAGGTTCAGGGTCGAGAACCACTGTGCACCAGCTAGCGTGTCCAGGGTGTCGTCAATCCGGGGTAAGGGATTCTGGGTGACAGTGTTCAGCTTTCTGTGGTCTATGTAGAAGCGCAGCTTGCCGTTCTTCTTCGTCACCAAGACTACAGGGGAACACCAAGAGCTGTCCGACTCCTCAATCACTCCCCTGGATCTCATGTCCTCCAGCATGTCTCGTACCGCCCCTTGCTTCGCCAGCGGAACGCGTCTAGATGGTTGCCGAATAGGCCGGGCGTCCCCGGTGTCGATGCGGTGAAGCACTTTGTCCGTGCGGCCGTAGTCACTATCACCTTGGCTGAAGACGCGCTGGTATCGTCTTAGCAGTTGTCGAACTTTCTCCAGCCGCTCCTGCGGTCAGGTGGTCGGCCGCACTCTCCAGTAAACCCTCTAGCCGGAGCCCCAGGTGTTGCATTGGCATCGGCTCCTGCGTCTTGTCGATTGCTGTTACGCTTACCACGGGCTCCCACGCTCCCAACTCCGTCCCGGCCCGGACGTCGTGATCGGTGTCCGTTGGATTTAGCAGTCTCACCGGCACTTTCTCTCGGTACGGCAGCAATGCCCTGGCTACACACAGTCCGTGTACAGGCGTCTTCTGGTCCAGCATCATATACCTGGTTCTCTGGCCTTCCAATCGCGCCGTCACCACCACCTCGCTCCTCGCGGGGACAACCACGTCTTCGCTCAAGACGACCCTGCAAATTCCAAGGCGCTTTTCTGGTTGACGGAGTATAACCTCTTCTCCGTTGAGCCGCAGGACCTTCTTGCCGACGTCGACCGTCGCCTCATGGCTCCTGAGGGCACCCAATCCCAGTATCACCTCCTGAGCCACTTTCACGACGAACACCCACAGACGTACGGTGCTCCTTCCCGAGGTCAACTTCAGCAGGACCTCCTTCTCCACAGGCAAGGTATCGCCCGATGCCGTGACGAGCTGGTATGGTCGGCTCGGCTTCCTTGTCGTCAAACCCTTCACCACGTCAGGTCTGATGATGGCCACGGCCGCCCCAGTGTCCAACAGCACGCGGCACGGCTTTCCTCTTACCCAACCGTCCGCGATGAGGCTGTCATCCATACGGCGGCTGACGGCGCGCAGTGTCACTCGAGGGGATGGTGTTGGTGGCGCCGACGTGCCCCTCTCCACGACGGCCCTTACTCGTTTTCCGGCTGCTCTTCCTGGTGTGGGCAGTCTCTTTGCAGGTATCCGGGCTGTCCACACCCCCAACACAGGCCACTAGGTGTTCGCCGGCGTCCCTCGGCTGGTCTTCTGTCTCCGGTGTAGCGGACACTCCTCGTCCTCGACGTCGGGTTAGCTGTTACCTTGGCCGCCTCCATCCTTAATGCTGCTGTCAGCGCCTCGTGGATGGTTTTATAATCGCCGAGCATTAGGCGCTGACGAATCTCCGTTTCTCGTACCGTGTCAACGAAGGTGTAGGCAGCTTCCCGGGATACGAACTCTGGTGGGAGGTCGACTAGGGCCTTGCTAGCCAGTTGTTCAACTGCCAGGGCGAACTCCTGCAGCGGCTCCCCTGGCTGCTGTGACCTTGCCTTTAGCTGGCTGCGGTACGCTGCGGCTAAGAGGTGGTTTCCGAAACAATTCTCTAGGGCCTCCCAGATGTCCTTGGGTGCCGCCGTTGGCTGAACCGCGTTCAGGACTTCCGCGGCCCGTCCCTGGAGGCTGGCTATTAACTGTGTGGCCTCCTCTTCTGGTGATCATTTGTTGTGCTTGGCCATTGTGTCGAACTGGCGGCGGAAGACTTCAAACGTTGACGCGCCGTCATACTTGGGAGGTTTGACGCGCGCCGATGTTGTGTCGCGTCCCGGCGCGTCAGCCTTCAAATCTTTCAGCCTCCTGCCGACGACGTCCTCCACCATGGCGTTCAGGGACTTGACGCTGCTGTCGGCCTTTCCCTCCAGGTTGTTTACGCGGTTCGCAAGGTCTTCGACGTCGTCAACCATGGCGTTCAGGGACTTGGCGTTACTGTCGGCCTTTCCCTCTAAATCATTAAGGCGCTCGTCTACTTGACCCACCCGCTTGCCCAGCTTCGCGACCTCATCCCTCACGCCGGCCAACTGTTCCTCAAATTTGGCGGCGAGGACCTCGTTCGCGACCTTCATTTCCGTGGCCAGACTGTCGTTCGCCGCCCTCATTTCTGTGTTCAATTTGGCCATCTTTGCGGTCATTGTCGTGGCCAAGTTGTTGTTTGCCGTTTCCGTCTTTGCTGTTAATTCGGCCTTAATTTTTCCATCTTCTCCATAATCTTTTCCAATGCCATGTCTATGGCTGTAATGTTCGGTGATGTTGTCCCGCTTCCTGACACCAATGTGACTTTGTGGGTGCGTGAAATGAAAAGTCCAATTGCACCACTCAAAAATGTTCTTTATTTCCACCGAATTACAATCGGTACACTTGCCGATTACACAGTTACGTAATGCACACAATTACAATTCACCAGTCAGTCCGTTACAGTTCCACTTTGCGTTCACAGTTACGTACACTCTTCCGATGCACGTACACAGTCTTCTCGTCCGTACACTAGCACGGCGCTCCTGCGCGGCTCGCCAAGAACTGACTCAACTCACTCACTGCAGCCCTTTTTATAGGAATATCGCTGTTTTCTCGAAGTCTCTCGTTTCAGTGAATCACCGCGGAGGTTCCAGATGGCAGGGAAGGGGGAAGAGGCGGCCAGCGACAAGTGACACTTCCCTAATCATCCCCTCAGTTAGTGACTGAGATAAATGGGTGGGTGTTGCCCAGATGCCTCTGGTCCCTTACACAGCTGTCGTTGGTCGTGCTTTCCGATAATTGGGTGACAATATATAAAGACCATAGAGAAATGCTATATAAAAGTTATTTTTCACAAATGTGAAATTTACTCTATTTCATGATTTAGGAAATCCTCTACACTATAAAAGTTTCTCTCCATTAAGAAATTAAATAGAGCCTTTTTGAAATTTGTTTTGGACTCAATATTCTTTATACTCTGCGCTAGTTTATTGAATAAAAACAAATATCAAACAATTCACTGTTTAAGTTCCTCACAATGTACAAATCATATGAATTCTAGTAAACTGTGACTATTAAGATCATTAAAAGTACTTCATCTTGGTCCTACTGAAATACTGTATTATACCTTTAATTAGGTGTTGTGATTTTTATTATTATCTCCTTTGGTATAGATGTCCTTCAGGTCATGTGATGTCTTCAGGTTGTGATAGACCTGACGGAATATCTGGGAGATGAAGCCTAAGATATCCACTAAGTTAAACTTCCTTTCTAGAGAAGTTATAGCAGGTTTATTGCATCTGATCATTGGAGTCATAAATATTTATTTTCCTGAGATTCACTGCTTTGAATGTTTCATCATTATGAAGAGCTGTTTTATGATTATAATTAATCCTCGAATAGTCATGTGATGTTTTGTGATGTGAGTGGTCGGGTGGGCTACATATGTAGCCCATATACAATTTACTTTATGCATTGCTTATAATTATTTTAATAACTTTCTGGGATATTCCTTTATTTCTTTATAGTTTTTACCTACATTCAAATTGAGTTTTATGAATGGTTTCAAGATAATTTGGTATTAAATTAAATCTGTACTATGTATCGTCTAAAATATGTGGTAAATGCATTTAAAATGTTCCTTTACATTCCTGAAGCATATTAATCAAGTTAATAACATTGAAACAACAATATCTGATATAGAATGTGTTAATTGTTTACATTGCTCCAACGATCAGTGTATGAATATCTAGTAATAGTCTCAAAATATGATACAAGCACAAAATTACTATTTGGTTTACAATTCCTCTTGTAGACACTCTTTACACACCGCATTGGAATGATTATTGCAAATTTTTCTTTAACGCGCACTTCAGCTCTTCCTGGTAGATTTATTCTTGCTTCTTCTACATAAGTAGCACCTCCCTACCTTGCTGTCAAGCTGTGTGACTTGCGTTCTGCGAACGTCTTCAAATCTGGGAAGAATCTTAGCACGCTTTCTTAGTAAGACTGATATAGTGTTCAGTTCTACTGTTCTTGCTATTTGAGGCTTTATGAGCTCCCAGGATATTGTCTCAACAAACGTTGTTTGATTTTCTTATACTTCTGATTTGTAGAAAAAATGCACATGGCATTGATCACACTGATGTTGAGTAAGTCAAAGAAAATTACCCTAGGCCAACATTTTGTGTTACAAGCAACATCATACTTGGCACAAAGTTGGTCTAGTATGTCAACTTCATCAAATCGAATGCAGCACATTATACCTGTGATGACTCATTGCTAAGTAAAATGCCTCGACTCCAAAACCTTTGGAATTATCTTATGCCTGTTTACTGTTTTTTCTATTATTTTCCAAGACAGCAGTTAGAAACAGTATACCAATGAGTGCCCAAATCTGTGTCTCATCTGTTAGTTTGACATCATGATCACGTTGAAATTGCTCATTAATTTGAGTAATATAAATGTTTGTGCAAGTGATTATAAATTTTATGACATTGGTATCCACAAAAAGTTCTAAAGCCTCAAGTTCAGATGCAACAAATTTAGCTCAGCATTTCGGTCCAGGAAGATGGAGAACAATATTGTGTGAACATGTGCTAACATTTTGAGGGGGTTGTTCCTTTCTCCATTTAAAGTTATCTTTAGCCACATAATATAATAATAATCATTATTACCCATTTCACTGTCTGTTGCTTCATCACTTGATTCATTTTTATCACTGGCTTCCTCTGTGTCTGAGTAATGCACATCTGGAGAAGCATGATCCTCTTCTCCTTCATTCTTGTAATCCAGTTCAATGTCACTTTCACTAGTTTCATTTAGAGCTTCATTAAGCCACTGTGTAATCAGCAAATCGTCCTTAGGAACTCCCACATGACAAACCTTTTTCTTAGTAGCCATTTCAACAACTGTTACATTAGTGGTTGCACAGGCTACATATGTAGCCCAGCTGTGCGCAACTGAGTTAATCACAAACAACAAAAATACTTTTTTTTTAGTTAATTGATGGAAATTAATTATTTCTTCACACTAGCCATATATAGGCTAAGTCTTTTGATGAATAGAGTCAAATGGAGAATTTACTATCAGGACGGCACGATGGCCATGGTAGCTCAATGAGTTGGAGTGACTGGACGGAAACCAGAAGAACCGTGGTTCAAATCCCGGCCATGGTATTGAATTTTTCATGTTGACTCTATCCAACAAAAATACTGTCTTGCTAAAATATATTATAGCCAACCGACTGTTTAGAACATATTACATCAAGAAGCTACCAAAACCCTCACCACCATAAAAGCAGAAGGAGATGCACACTTGCAAAAACAAAATGGCTACACAAATAAAAATATTTGTAACAGAGTCTCCACTTAACTTAAGAAGTTGATAATTCCTTCTTCTTTAGAAAAGACTCTGTTGGAGACTCTGTTACAAATATTTTTATTTGTGTAATACCAAATGTATTATTGTAACTACATGACATTGAAACACTCTTCCCACATTGATTTAAAGTGAATAAGGTATCTAAGTTAAATGTTTTTAAACTGAGGAGGAAGGATCAGGTGGTTTCGTCTAAGGTCCGCATTCAGGAGGCCCGGGTTTGATCCCCATGGCTGATCTACCTGACCCATAGGTTCTTTTCAGGTTCTTTTCAGGTCACTAGGCGAATGCTGGGTAGGTTAATTATCCCCCCGAATTTCCTGTCCCTCCATTTCAGCTCCATTATCATTTCATATCATCTCTCATCAAATGGTTTTTTTCAGGGTAGAAGTGTCAGCAGGAGTCTTGGCAATGCATGCGGGATGATATGCTCTGAGTGAACACTTTCTCCTCCGGTGGGATGGACTCCGGTCTTCTAGCTAGCCTAATGGGCCACGGTAGGTGGGATGATGATTGACTTGGACCGCCGGGGAGTTTCTATCTAGTAAAGTGTAGGGACCCTGCCCTCTGTACTGTAATGACTCCTTGAAGTTGCCCACCCTCTCTTTCTTTTCACTCATCCTCCCTCCCGTGGGCGTCCCATTTGGAGCATAGGCACAAAAGATTAGTCTGGTCGAAGTGCTGAATCCCCTCCAAACAATCCAATCCAATCCATTGTTGTTATGTTACTATTCATATAACTTAAATTGTTGGATCCTGCAGCAGTTCAATTTGATAGTAAAACAAACTGCATTATATGACTACCAGGAGGGTTTATCTTGATGAACCACACAAAATCACTGGTGTGAAGATAGCTCAAGTATCTCAGTAAACCTGCCCCGCAGAAGTGAGTAGGAATTGACACACTATACACACTTGTAGCTCATTGGTATAAGCCAGTAAAATTATTTTATTTTGTACATTTTCAGACATATAGGGTATTTCCTGCAAATATAGAATTTTTATGCCACCATTAAATATTTGTGAAACTAATAATTAATTACATAAAAAAATGAAGCTATTATGTGTTTCAAATGGGAAGTGTTCTGGAGTCCAGCTAATCAGATACGTTAGAACACTGAGCATTGCCAGCTTGTTATTCCCACTCTTTTTATATTTCCCCCCCCTCTCTCTTTCTCTCTCTCTCTCTCTCTCTCTCTCTCTCTCTCTCGCACACTCATACAACGTGCAGGTCTGCTTGGCGCTAGATGTAAGGGTAACCAAATAAAATCTTCCAAACTTTTATAATGATGCAGTTGCCAAAATCAAAATTGGAAAAAGAATTTTTGCAAATAATGTATATTTTTAAATGCTATAATTATAATTTATGAATAACATATTTTTCTAAACCAATGGAACTGCCAGTGGCTCAACCATATCGCTATCAATGTCACTTACGTCAAGAGACAATTCGTCATTGTCACTGTCTTCATTGTCTGAGTCTTGCAAATGTAGGATTATAAGTTCCAAAATCTCATCACGTGCTATTTCTTTCTTGAAATTGTCTTCTTGTAGGTTTTCTGCATGTCTCACGCAGTAAGAGCGCAAGTTACTTTCTGTATAGTTGGAAATTCACCTTGGTCATAAAACTCAAACACAGTTCCATGTACAATGTCCTTGTCAAAGTCACTTAAATTTTTAACCCTCTTCAGAGGACCAACATGATTTCTGGGTGACACAAACATTTGGGCACCACTGAGATCAGATTTTCTTCCCCTCCACAAATGCGGGACACACTTGCTTTACCTACACCACACGCTTGAGCAGTAAGCCATTGAGAATTTTTAAATCAAGCTTATTTCTATATTTCTCATTGCCCAATTTTTTGAAGAACATGTAGGCCTTAAAAATAATACTTTGAGCCTGACTTCACAATACCTGCCTCTTTGACTTGCCAGTAAATTCATCACAAGAAGCCATTCCACTATGTAACTCTTACTCTACTGTTGTCTAAAGAATAATATTGAACTGGATAGTTCAAGAAGTTCTGAAGAATAATATTGAAATAATATAATAATAGAACCAAATGGCCGCGCCGTGGCTCAGTGGTTAGGACCGCTTGGCTCTCACCAAGGGGGCCACGGTTCGATCCCAGGCAACTTAAAAGTGCGATTTGTGGTGGAAAACATGGCACTGGGGCAGGTTTTCTCCGGGAACTCTGGTTTCTCCCGCCATCTCATTCCAACGGTGCTCCATCTTCATCTTGTGTATCACCAGTGTCACTGCCTGCGGTGCGGTATGTAGTAAAAGCGGGCGTTAAACACTACACATTTCATTTCATTTAATAGAACTGAATAATATTGATTTGAACTCTCCAGAGTAAGTATACCCTGCTCATCCAGCATTCATTCATAAATATAAGCATACAACATTCTGCAGGCAAACAGGAAATTAAATGTTTGCTATTTCTCAAATTTAATAACTTGGCTTATTCAAACTAATTCTTTCATCACATTATCAATAATATAAATTTAAGTTCCGAGTAGCTACAAGTATATGTACACACAAACCAACCAATAATGACAGTGCTTTACCTCACGATGCATCAGTAAATATATTGATATTTATTAAATTTAAAGGGAGTCGATTAATGGCACTAAACAACTTTTAAATTTTCCCGGAATATGTTTCAGAGACTATTTGTCTCCATTGTCAACCGACATTGACTGGTTCTCAGTGGAGTAACTGGCGACATTTTGTCATAGGTCTCCTCTGGTGTGGCCGCGCCGTGGCTCAGTGGTTAGACCACTTGGCTCTCACCAAGGTCCCAGGTGACCGCAAAGTGAGATTTGTGGTGGACAACATGGCGCCGGGGCGGGTTTTCTCCGGGATCTCCGGTTTCCCCCACCATCTCATTCCATCGGTGCTCCATCTTCATCTCATGTATCATCAGTGTCATCGCCTACGGTGCCATATATAGTAATATATATATATTCAGAATTCTTATTACATAATTCTAGCAGTTGTAGAGAAAACTAAGAAGTTAAAACATTGATAAGGAATCAGAAATGTATCAATTAAATATTTACAGATGAAAAGCCAAATATCAAGGCTCAATTCTTCCATTTTACCTATATCACCATAAGAATTGCTTGATGTAGTAACCATAAAGTTTGTTATAAACAGTATAATTCTAAATAACTTTTTTTGTAGTCACACTCAAAAATACCTTGTACATGCTGAAATGTAAATTATTGACATGTGAAACAAAATTAACTGGAGCTATTGGATGATATAAATAAACCAGAGGTACAACTTCCTGATTGCAAGCTTAAAGATGCATCTTACATTCAGATGAATAAAAACATATTGTCTCAGCAGTAAGCGCTGACTCCTTAAATGTGTGGTGGAGCAAATCTGCTAACAAAATGCATCTCAAATTGCATATTAATAAAATTCAAACTTATTTCAGTGACATGTGAAGCATCTGCATATTTCTTGAGACTGCCCAATAAGTTACTTAAAATAATTGAGACCAGGTTGAAAGCACCTTGGCTGAATTTATGATTATTTACCACAACATAAGAACTTCTAAAATACAGAGAAATCTCCTGAATATAATTATAAGGAACTCTATCAGTTCACAAAAGATAATGGGGAATGATTGGAACAAAATTTATTTGTTTATTCTTTCAAGTTTTCTTCAATTTATAGCTGTACCCCTCATTTGCAAGATATATATTTTAAGTTTACCTAAATTTCATTCATGTCTATTAATCTTAGGAAATATTGTACATTCTACAGTTTCTGAGCTATGATGCTGGAAACAAAGAACTTGTCCTAAAAATCCTAGGTGTTATAATCACATCACTTTCTCTACCTTTATTGTATATTAGTGTGTATAGAAATTATTCCTAAGAAAGCTTATTTTTCAGTTTACTTTATTTTATTTGAGATTCTACACCTTTGCAGAACTAGCTAAACTACTTATATTGTAAAAGATATAAAGGGTATAGCGATACTCAAATCTTTAAGACTGGATTGGACTGGACTAGGCTACAGAGGGGATTTGGCACGGAGGCCCAAACTTGGTCTATTGTTAAATTTAAAGGGAGTCGATTAATGACACTAAACAACACTTACTTTTAAATTTTTCCAGAACATGTTTCAGAGACTTTGCCTCCATCCTCAACCGGCCATCGACTTTTGATGAACTTCATTGACTGAGGGTGGAGGCAAAGTCTCTGAAACATGTTCTGGAAAAATTTTAAAGTAAGTGTTGTTTAGCATCATTAATTGACTCCCTTTAAATTTAATTTATTATAACAGCACTGTTTTCAACATTTCCAAGAAAGGAATTGGTCTATTGTACCTATGCTTCTACGTGGGGCACCCTCGGGAGAAGGATGAGGTGAGAGGAGATACAGGGCGGTCATCCCAAGGAGCCACAACAGTGTAGAGGACAGGATCCATACTATTGACGAATTGGGAACACCCTGATAGGCCAGAACAACTGGCATCCCACCCTACTGTGGTCTGGGAACAGCCCCATCAGACTGGGTTTGGAGACTGGAGACCATCCCACTGGAGAAGAAAGTTTTACCAAGAGCATATCATCTTGGCATGCAACACCAAGACACCTGCCAAATGCATCTACCCTAAAAGAGACCACCAGATGAGAGACGATGTGAAATGATAAAGGGGTTGAATTGGAGGGACAGGAAATTCAGGGGATGTAATTAACCTACCCAGCATTTGCCTGGCAATCCGGAAAAACCCTCGAAAAAACCATGGATCAGGGAGGTCGGCCACGGGAACCGAAACCGGACCTCCTGAATGCTGGCCACAGTTTAAACTGCTTGAGCCATCCCACTCGGTCAGACTTTTAAGAACTAAATGCTCCAAGTATATTGATGTTAAATTACACTGAACAATTTAAATAATTAATATTGGATGTTTAGGAAATGACTTATGCCACAGAAATGTTATTTAGAATAGATTGTGTATTTTAAAAATATCTACATTTTTGTGGAACACTTCTGTCTGTTAACTTCTACACAAGATTATGCAAAATTCCATATACATGAAGAGAACTTCACAGGACTTTCTCAGAGAACTCCAAACATACATTTTATTTGTTATGTAAACATATTTAAGATAAAGTCAACATGAAAAATTCAATGCCATGGCTGGGATTTGAACCACGGATCTCCTGGTCTCCGTCCAGTTGATCTTATCCATTGAGCTACCATAGCCAATGTGCCATCTTGACATTAAATTCTCCAATTGACTCATATATTTTCCCGGTAAACCACTAGGGGCTCTCATATCCAGATACACTGTTTGTGGTAACTTACTATTGTAAGTATTTAAATGACAGGCTCCATCATTAAACTCTTATTATTTAAGATGATTGGTGGAAATTAATCATTTCTTCTCACTAGCCATATATAGGCTAAGCTATTGGATAGATAAAGTCAACATGAAAAATTCAATACCATGGCTGGGATTTGAACCACAGATCTCCTAGTTTCTGTCCAGTCACTCTTACCGTCTAAAACCTTAGCCTATATACGGCTAGTGAGAAGAAATGATTAATTTCCAACAATTAACTTAAATACCAGGTTTGTTATGTAAGCATCTTTTCAATTTTGAGTTATACTGTTCATAGACAAAGGGACTTTTTCTAAAGATGTATTTTTTATTCAAGTAGCATTATAAATGGTTATTGCATGAATGCTGAATTTTGGAAGATTAAATTACACATATTTATTATTTACATTTTATAACAAATAATTAAAAATTATGTTTAATCTTAAAACTAGTATTTCTAAAGAAATCTTGGTATAAAATTTTTGTATGAAATACATACTTCTGGTCGTTTCCATAGATAAACAAAAGATGCTGATAAAGATGCTCTTTTGTGTTTAATAAGTCTCAGGTATATTTTTGGTGAAACCTTGCTATCAAATTTTAGTGTGAAATATAGTACTGTCCTCTGTACTCTTAGTATACAGTACAGAAAGTGTTGGTTTTAGCAAATGATCTGGGTCTTCGACTTCACCCATTCTGTGTCTGGCTCCACAGTAGGGTGTTAATATAATTTTGAGTCGAACTAGTACTCAGTGCTCCATATATTGCTAGTGTTTATGTAGAACGTGTTTCATTAGGACGTTCCTAACATCCTCAGCTAAAGTCGACTGTTGAATTTTGATTTGATGAATTCCTTGGAGGTGATAGGGGCATCTCTGCTTGTATCTTGAATAACTTAAAGTTTGGGTTCGCTTCAAATGTGGTGTTGAAATTGATCAGTTTTTCTTCATATTTCTTTATAAATATATTTTCCCACAGGTTTAATGCAGTTGGACCCTGAACACTTTTTAGTAAGTGGATTTCTTGTTCTATATTGTGATTATCGTTCCAAAAATGGTATGCCAGCATTGATTTGTCTATTTCTTTGTTTTTCTTCTTCTTCTTCTTCT
>CM060950.1:109013750-109050946 GCA_030765055.1 Mantis religiosa
AAGAAAAATAAGTTCCTTATCAAAACTTGATTTACTTTCTCCCCTCTGTAACCCGTTTAATACAATTTCTGAATCGACCCATATTTATATACCAGTTAATCTTATGACTACTTGGATTAAGATTTACTTTACTCTTTCCCTTTCACTTCCAATCTGGGATTACCCTTCATACATAGGTATGCAGGAATTTCTTCAGACCATTAAGAAACCAGTATATTGAAATGCTGATGTAGGTTATATATGGTAAAAAGAATTGGTCAACATCAATTAAAGCAAAATACTATTGTACATCTGACATATGAACATAGCTTTGTGCTCACTAGTGTACTTTTATATTATTATATACTTAATTTTAAGGCATGATTTAAAAAGTATAGTAACGTATTAGATTATCTTGCTATACATTAAATAGTCAAAGAGCAATGAAATATTCATCCCATTTTTCTGTCCCACAATCCAAAAGATTTGTCATATGGGTTTGAATATTTATCTGACAATACAGTCTTTTTGACAAACTACTGAGTACAACAGCCAAACTACCAACTCTACATGCAAATTCAAGATTACAACATAAGATAACCCTTCCATGCATTCCCTTCATAAGCATTTCTTTGGCAGCACCATATTAGATAAAAATAAAAATATAAAAACTGTACAGCACAGATGCATTGGATTCTTTGCTGCTTCAGTACATACAGGCTTTGTTTTCTGCTAAGATGACTTTTAAGGATTGGCATTTAGGAAGCTATAGGACAGCAAAGTGCAGCAGTAAAGAAAAGGGCAAATTCTTTGGTAGGAGTGATTTCTGCATAAATACATGATTACATGCATAAAACACAGTTAACAATTATGCTTCATTATTTCATTTCATTCTGTAATTTATAGCTGTACTAAAAAAGCAAGAAATAAATAAATAAATAATAAAGAAAGATAGATAGATAGAAAGAAAGAAAGAAAGAAAGAAAGAAAGAAAGAAAGAAAGAAAGAAAGAAAGAAAGAAAGAAAGAAAGAAAGAAAGAAAGAAAGAAAGAAAGAAAGACAGAAAGAAAGAAATTACTTCGAGCTATAAAGAAGAAAAAGTACATTCATCATCATCACTGTACTGTCAACATTGTTGTTGCCCTAGCATCCTGTTTAGTATGTGTTACATTCCAAAAGGGTAGTGAATGGTGATTCTGATGTGTTTCACTTGCAATGCAAATACTATGTCATGTCATTTGCAAATGTTAATGTTTTCCTTTTACTTCTACTAGCTCTTGAATTCTAGCATTGCAGTTTTAAGAAGTATTATTTTGGAGTATGTGAAATAAATGATTTTCTAATATTTGCTCACCTGAGAGATTGTGGTGGGATTGAGATAGATCCTTGTTACCAGCAAGCCTTTGATTTGTGTATGCTCCTTCAGTTTGACGGCAACTTGGTGCTGGTATTGGTTCGTTGTCAGAACTAGCATTTGACCAAGGCCTAACAATGGAGATTCAATATAAGAGCAACTAAATAATAAATGTATTTTCTTGAGATTGCAAGCTTATACTATAGTAGAAAAGCTACTCTTTAAGCACTAAGAAAATAATCAACTGTTTCAAATTTATTCGTGAAGTACATGGCAAATTAAAGTTGATACCTCATAAAAGTACTGAAATTAATTAGAGAGATCCAGCAAGTAATTTTTAAGTAAGTGACAAAATCAAGTAGTATTGTAAAACAAACAAAGGAAAAAAAAAAGAAAAAGGAAAAAAAAAAAACATTGAAGATTGTTCCATAAGAAAAACAAATAAAACATTAAAAGAGCAACTTAATCCAAAACCACCTTCCATTCTCTTTAATCTCCTATATGGAGAAGCTTAAAATGGCCAAATGTTAACTGACTCCAAACCTTTATATTTAGTATATTAACTCAGATTCCTTATTGAAAAATACTTTACAGAACACATTTTTAACGAATAATAATATATGGACCAATGTTGTTTGTAACAGAAATATTAGAATTCAATATGTTGCACCTATATGGTTGACATCCAGTAAATTGTTACATCAGCTTCTTCAAAGAAATAAAGTAATATTGCTGACTGTTTGAAAGATACTGAAAGCTTAGAAGAAACAGCATGCTGAATAATGATTTACTTTTCCCTGAAAACAATACATATAAGGTGTGATCTACAAGTGTGTGTGTGTGTGTGTGTGTGTGTGTGTGTGTGTGTGTGTGTGTGTGTGTGTGTGTGTGTGTGTGTGTGTGTGTGTGTGTGTGTGTGTGTGTGTGTGTGTGTATTTATGTGTATGTGTAAGTGATATAAGCTTATGAGCATATGTAACTGTGTGCATGTGATTGTAGCACTATCTGAAAATGACTGCTCAAGATGGAATGATTCCCCCTTCATAAAGGTTAGATATGTATTATTTGAAAGAAAGAAAAGAGTAAGAAAGAGAAAAAATAGAAATCAGGTTATCAGTTAGTAAAAAGCACACTGAAAGCACTACCATCAAGCTTCAGACCTGAGGCAAATTAAATGAAAGCTGTAATAATTTATTCATATTTATTTAGTGCGGCATTTTTTTGAGTGCTGCTGCTTCCTCTTAAAGTTTATGTACATGAAAGGATCATATGAATATAAGGTTAGGGCCACAATGCCTCAAGGGTATTTTGGGTGGGAATCTTGAAATAGTAATATAGACTTATAAGTAATAAGACTATACTGCACAACACTTTTATTAATATTTAGAATTACATGCTAACTTCACAAAAAGCAATCAAGTTAATTATTGGTTCTATGTTAAGTATAGCTTATAAAGCATGACATGGGGCATGTTGGAAGCTGTTAGATAAGAAGTTGTTTTAGTTACAAATCTGCCCTCACTTCAGATCACTGAAGTTGCGAAACACACAAACCCCATTCTTATTTTAGTGTTGAATTTTGGCTAAATAATTAACCAGTCCTGTTCTCCATGCATTTCAGAAAAGAGGATAACAACAGCTGATGTTAAAAGCATATTGCAATATTAATCAGGCATGATTATTGTTTTAAAAATAGTTTATTAAATATAATATTATTTGTTAAGATCAAACCGGAAAAATATTTTATTGCATTTTCATTACAATGTACTGAACATATGAGGTAATGAGTTTGTAAGTGAACATATTTAAATGATGTTTATTACATGTAATTTTGGTCCTGAACATTGGTTTTGTACAGCAGAATAAATGTGCACACACTCCGCACTCTACATACAGGAGTACATTCGTGTCATCACCCATACGTACATTAGCTCACAGGTGCATAGAAGTATATTAAAACATTTCAATTAGTTTCAATAAATAAATGGTTGAAAATAACTAATTTAATTATAAGAACACCAAAAATTATTTCCTGAACTAGTTTTTCAAATATTGCAATTAAAGCTATAGTTTAACAACTTGCTTTTTGGTTTTCATAGGTTGTGCCACTCCTTGAGGTAAGTGTTTCTGTTATTGTTGAGTGTTGGGTTTGTTCTACTGTGTTAATGTGGGTTGAGTTTCCAGATTTTTTGCCCTTGTTTTAAAAGATACTTTAAAAGGAATTGCACTTTAGTTGAATGTTAGTAAGCATGGTGATACATATATACATTTGTGAAGTTAAATACAGTTTCTTGTGACAGAAAGTGATTTTGGACAAATATTTATCATAGTGTTACAGAATCCTTCTGTTCTGTTTATTATACTAAAATCAAAACAGCAAGGTCAACCATCTTAGTGGCTTTTGGCACCTGGAGGATTCAACTTTCATTTGCCATTCGAGACATTTGTCTGGATGTTTTTTAATTCAATAACTCATGTGAGTTTGTCGTGCTGGTTTTATCAGTAATTACTACAAGTACCCACCTCAGAATGAAGTATCACAGTTTTATAATATCAAGAAGCAGCTTAATAACAAATTACAAGTAGGACCAAAGATCGGGAATCCAACCCATGTCATTGTTTCAGAGAACAATCCAAACTATGAGAATGCACTGTGCATACCAAACCAAAATCTACAGTTCATTTGCTTTTCAGTGTTAAAAATTGCTTAACAACTTCAGTTTTAACAATTTTCTAAATCTGCAAGGAATTACATAGCGTGTTAACATGCAGTATAAAATTTTTTTTTTTTTTTTTGGAATTTTAGTTCTGCAGATGGCTTGTAGAGTAGACTTTGGCTGTGGCTTGACAGAAGTCTTCAGTCCTTGAGTTCATCTGCCAGTGATATAAACCTATGTTGTCCCACCTTCTTATGTCCCAGTCAGATCTGCTGGCAACTGGATCATCTGCAGGGATATTGACCACATCCTTATTATGTCTTATTGACTTGGACATCAGAGAGGGTGGTTGATAGTGACTTGCATCTTGTCCAGTTATTGATGGATCTCTCACTGACTGTAATTATAAAATAAAGAATAAATATAAGAGTTAAACATTAACTTAAACATTTATACTGCATATGCTTAAGGAGAAGCATTAGTGAGACCTTACTGGGACAAAAAGGAAAGATTAAAGTCCTTTTTAGTTATGTGAATTACTTCTGATGCATTCTTTTCTAATGACCGACAGTTCTTAACAGCTTTAGTAATAGTCATGTGAGTCCTACTTTTGCTAAATTGTCCTTTGTTTAAATAATTTGAGTTTTTCTAGGAGAGCAGTTTTGCATATTATAATTGCCTTAGAATAAACACCTCTTACCTGATTTTGCTGATTTGTATGAATGTGCCTTAATGCAAATATAGTTTACATTTTATGATTAATAGATTGTAGTTGACTAATAATTTTTTGTAAGGTAAGAAATACTTACAAATTTTAAAAAATACTACACTCAGAAATTTAAAACAACTTTTCATAAAAAAAAAAAAAAAAAAAAAAAAAAAAAAAAAAAAAATGGATTGTAATTACTAGAGCTTAATTTTATTACTTTTGGAAGAATCTAGAATGTGCTGCAAAAAAAAAAACACATACAAAACATTGTTTAATTTCAGAATATAATAAAAATTTAAAGACCTTTATTTCATATTCTTAGAGATGATATATAAGATCACCATGACCACTGAAACTGGTAGAAGTTATAAAAGTCAGTAATGTTCCCTCTTAAAACAATAGAGGTTATAACAAATAGATAATGAGCTTTCATTTAGCATTAAGCTGGTAGTTTGATTTGTAGAAATTCTGTAGTTAATATTTGTACATCATTTTGATTTTCAGTTAATTATTTCTATAATATAACTTGTATTTTTCTTGTAACTTCATATGGAAATAATACATATACCTTCCTACTTTCCCATGTTTGATGCTAAACATTTCAAATTTAACTGCATAAACAAGGCAGATATGACAATGAATGCTGTTAAGAAAGCAGTAATTAATGCAATACCTATTTTGAATTAATAAAACACAATAGTTGCCAAAATACTGGCTAAAGCTTTGAATAATATGCATGTTGGATACATGATTGTACCTTGATAAGTTAAAGGAAGTGCACACCATTGTACTATATGCTAAGCAGTGTGCTATTTCATTTTAGACATCATTGGATTTCATTTTTCAGTGAAATCTTTGTTCTTAAACATTAACAAAGAGCTCTCCTCAAGTCACATTATTACCTCTATCTATGTAAAATCAGTTTAAGGAATCTTATACGTGGTGTATTCATAGAAAAATTTTGCTGTTTGATTTTTTTAGACCTTAGGACATTTAGGCACTTGATAGCACTGGTCATGCACATTTGTCCTAGACAATTGAATTTTCAAATTACCAACGTCATTGAAACGGTCATTTACCAACCTTTTGATAGACAATATCAGATATATTCAGTATAGAGAAGAAATCACCAAACTGAAATCATCTAAGAAGGATCACTCAGGTGTGATCCTGACCGAAACCTTATTTACAATCCATCAAACCTGCAGTAGGCATGTGACTGACTGTAATGCAACTGGGCGCATGGTCTACAATTGTAGACCATTTTATTTTATGCTTTTAATTGTGATTATATTGGAAGTAATGTTTGAACTGCATAGAGGATTATGCATTTCATAGTTAAATGCCAACGTGTATAAATGCGTTACAGAAATGGAAGTTTTATCCTCAACCTAAGCCTGGATATCTCATTATTCCATGTAACATTTATCGTATATAATTTAAAATATAATGTACAATTCTGTATAAAAGGTAAACAATTGTGATCTATTATCTGATCAGATGCATCATTGTTTCTGAGCTATCAGTCTGAACTTCTATCTAGGCTGGTATTTGTGTATCTCAATCTCATTCAGAAAGTATAATCAAGTAGTCCAACAACACTGTACTTATTATGTATTTATTAATCTTAATTACAACCTGACAATGAGTTAAAGCAAAATCCATAAAATACCTAACATTGGCCATGCATGCAACATGAAAATTGCGCACAGTTTATTAACAAATACTAGCATCTTGAAGTTGAAAAAACATATTTTATGCTTGTAAGCTTCAAATATCTGATTTAGCTATTAGGAAGCGAGATAATATAACACATGTAGTATTCCAGGAACATAAGCTTAATTAGTTGTATATCTTTCATAATTCACTTTAAACTTTAAATATATATTATGAATTTTCTAGTAGGTATATGGCAAATGAAAGAAACAAAGCGTAGGTACCTTGGCAAAACAGGTTTCAAAACACGCTGAATCTATAGTGTATTAATTTATTCACAAATGTAGGGACCCTGCCCTGTACTGTTGTGGCTCCTTGGGACGGCCGCTCTCTGTCTCCTCTCGCCTCATCCTTCCTCCCGGGTATGCCCCACTTGGGGGCATAGGTACATTAGATCAAGACTGGTCGCAGTGCGGAATCCTAATCCTAACTTTATGCTAGATAGGGAATGAAAGCAGTCGCAACTTTACGTTGTTACCTTGCGCTTATTCCCAAAGAGTTGTTTTGGACGATGACTGCGTTTTATATGATGGATTTAATGATAATACCATATATTACTCGACAGAGCATTGAGGCGTATTGACCTTCAGGTGACTAGCGCTGTGATCGTCTCTTATCGGGCCTTATCTGGTTGATTAGAAGTGTGAAATATTAGTAAGTTGATGTACAGTAAGTTACGAAACACAAATAGAGCAATTAAAAGCTGCGTATGTCTATATGAGATGTTTCCTCGCGCCTGCCGATGTATAGCACATTGCTGTCCAGAAGACATGATTACATCTGAACAGAGTATACATAGACTGGACTGGCCGTGTATGTACGATAAGCTCAGGTAAACATCTCTGTGTTGCGAATTTTACACGATATGCCTTCTCGCTTTTGTGTATAAATGAAAACATGCAAAACAACGGGGAGCGGAGTGTCATGTAACATGCAATGTTAAGTGAGGTATTAAATATACTGATTTAGCGAACTCATTAAATTACGTTTTTGCAACAGCTTGGCTTGGTGACTCACTCTCATACATTACGTTGAACCTACTCCGGTGACGTAATCTATGAATCCAGCAAAAACAAACCAAAACTTAACCTGTGACATTATCAAGATTAAAAAAAGTGCTCCAAATGCAAAATATCGAACAGGAATAATTTCGGAATTAGCATACGATGCAAAATGATTACACAGAGAAGCGTAATGAGAACGTTATTCAGTGAACAAGCTGTTGCCTTTACGTATTTCTATAAAGTGAATATCGGTATCAGTAACAGTAACGGGTATCGAGGAATGATGGAGATGCATGAAATCCTAGAGCATGTTCAAAATATTGAATCACATCCCCTTTTTGCTTTGTGCCTAATGGCAATGCACTAGAACTATAATGTAAACGTTAGAGTTCCCCCCAGGGGCTTACTACGGTAGGTACGGGATTGGCGATCCCGGGGACCCGAGCCAAATGTAGGAAAATTTTTGAATTACTGGGCTTAATAAGCTCAGAAGATGCTTTTTATAAAATTTAGTTAATAACGTACTTCCCATTAGAGGTACTGGGCTATTTAAAATAAAACTACAATGAGATAATACAACAAAGCTTTAGGTTTTAATGTTAAAGGCGCAGAATCCGGCTCCTTTATAATAGTAGTAATATTGGGATTTTATCTGAGTGTTCGAAAACGCCCTCGCACCTTGACCTGTAGGTCTTTTGTGCAATCCCTATTTTTCATCACAGAAAATTAAATTCTTTGGATTTGCTAAACTCAAGAACTGTCTTCCCTGAGATGGGATCTTTAGACATATCCAATATCGAGGTCTCAGAAAGCTGATATCTTTTCCTCCCAAGGGCCTCGTAGTTCAATAGCAAATGATTGGCTGTTTCCTCTTGTTGTTTGCAAAATCTGCAGGTGGTGTCTCCATGGATGACACCTACACTTCGCAAATGTTTCAAGAAGTATCGCTGTCCAGTTAATATTCCAACTGCCTTCCTTATTCCTCCTCTACTTAATTGTAGAAGTGTTCTAGTGAAGGCTTCATTAGGTGCTTTAATTATGCATTTACATATTGTTTGGCCAGATATTCTACTCCAACATTTCCGATGTTCCTCTCTAGACCATTATTTAACTGCAACTCTAACATGAGTTTTGCTCACTCCGCAGAAGGGTTCTGGACCAAAAAAGGGGGAATTCTTACTGCTTTTTGGCCCGTTGATCAGCTTTTCCATTGTCCCCAATACCTCGATGGCCTGGCTCCCATCCCGACGCTAATGAATTGTGCTGTGATAGGATTCGTAATGTTTGAAGACATTCCACACCAATTTTGAATTGAATTGATACGAGTCTAGCGCCTTTAATGCAACTTGACTATTACAGAGGATGAGTAAGAGTTCACCATGGTATCCCTTTTCTAATACTCTTAGTGTACAGGCAAGGATTGTGTAAACCTCTGCTTGAAAGGCAGTCGTATATCTGTCAAGACTGAAATCAGTTCTATCTTTGGGAATATACCGAAAATTCCAGCACCAGGGTGTTCTCCATCTCTTGAACTATCTGTGAACCAAGTCAGATGGTTCCGGAATCTCTCTGGAATTTGTTTTCTAGACCATTCTTCCCAGTTTCCTATTTGGATTTTGAGTGAGTGATCAAAGTAATAATCAGTTACCATGAGATCAGATCTTTTTGCTAAAACTGAATTAATTTCTACATTTTCCTGGTTTAGGGAGTGTCCAAACCCATGAAAAGCCCTTCTCCAGTTGTCTGTATTAATTAACCTATAAGCAGCTAGAATTGCTTCTGCTTTTACTTAAAGATCTAATGGTGGTTGCTTTATAATAAGTCGAGTCAACGTAAGAGCTTACTCTTTAAAGTGCCGTGTCTATGCTTGTTAGGTACAGTCTACTTTACTTTAACATTTGCAGTGTTTTTTTTTAAATAGTCTCTACAAACAAGATATACGTTACAGTTTTTGTATTATACTTACAATTCTAGCTGTCAACGGCAACTCTGTCGATGGTGACTTCATCCTCTTACTTGCGACAGGAGTTTCTCTATCTCGAGGCTTCCAAGAAAACAAATGACTGTAAAATACAAAAGAATTATGTTACCTTAAAAAAGACATGGGTAAATAACGGTATACAAATGATTACCTACTGATAGAAAATGACAGGCAGTTGGTTTGTAATACAGTGACTAAGATGCAAGTCATGACACTAGAGCAAGAAAAATATAAAGAACAATTTGCCATAATATGAAAAGATTTTTCGAAATATAAAAAAATGAAGAGAACATCACAAAATATTATGAAATATATGGTATTTTAAAGCCAAAGCAACCTACACATAATTTAAGGGTTTGGAGCATATACACTGAAGTTATTCAGATGTAAATTAAAGAAATTTACTTGTAAGACTTACAAGGAAAAACGTGTGTTACACGCAATAGAAAACAATGCATGAATAGTCCAATTAAGGCACTAAAACTTTATTTCACTGCGACTGATATGAACTACTGTGTGAGTTTTCCCAGCAATAGGTGCTCCCTACAGTCCTTACTATTATTTACTGCATGCGCCGTATGTTTTTCGTCTTAAATCTCACAAGTATTTTCATATTAAAACACCACAAACACAACATTTTCGCACACTCTGTATGGGGTTAATTTTCAGGCTTATAAATTTGTTTGTGGCTTGGAGAAAATATTTTGTTACCTTTTAGTCCGTTTTAAAACGTGGTAAATTAGAATTCTTATACGTTAAAAATGTAAATAATTTAAACAAAACTTTGTCTGATTTTCTCACATTTCTGAGCTGTCTTTAAAGTTTCAAAGGATTCAGAGGATATCCCCCAAAATTCAAGATATAACTCAATTTTTCATGAAAATATTTTAAACATATAGTATTTTAATCAAATCGTTAGAGACATTTTTAAGAAATCACATTTTTCGAAAGTGCTTCCACGTAAAGGTTTGTTTGGAGTGGAAGGATTTTCCTGAAAGTGAGTTCATATAGTATTGTCATACAGTCCTGAGCCATGTATAAAATGTCAAGTTCTTAGCTCATCATGGGGTTAGTTTAAGATTTTTTTATTTTTGTTTTGTTTAATAGGTAGTTTGGGATATTCTTGAAGGCAAATTAAATTCTAGTTCCCGCTACGTAGCAATGCTTATTCTAAAAACTCACATGATGCAATAGAAACTGAACACTAAAGGAAAACTAAAACATTAATATTACCATGTAATGGAGCATGTTGTTATACAATTAAAAATAGTTAAATTGCATCGTCATCCAGTTAAGAGCTACGTTTAAGTTTCAAATCTCTAGCTCTTTGAGAAGTTAGTTCAAAATCGACTGCAAAACATGTACCGAACAAACCGGCATGAAATCAAGTTAATAAAAACGCTTGAAAATGGACTTTATAGATTTCTGTCCATAATATAGTGAGCGTTTATTTCCTTGTGACGTCACATAGGAAAATGCTATATTTTCTGATCTGTAACTGTCATGTTGGAAAGGGTATGGTGCAGGTTTTTTCCTGACGAATTTCTTGGGAAGAGTGGCTTGTGTTTTATAAATTTGTTCCATAGAACACATTATGGGCTTTATAGATTTCTGTCCATAATATAGTGAGCGTTTATTTCCTTGTGACGTCACATAGGAAAATGCTATATTTTCTGATCTGTAACTGTCATGTTGGAAAGGGTATGGTGCAGGTTTTTTCCTGACGCATTTCTTGGGAAGAGTGGCTTGTGTTTTATAAATTTGTTCCATAGAACATATTATGGGCTTTATAGATTTCTGTCCATAATATAGTGAGCGTTTATTTCACTTATGATGTCACATAGGAAAATGCTATATTTTCTGATCTGTAACTGTCATGTTGGAAAGGGTATGGTGCAGGTTTTTCCTAACGAATTTCTTGGGAAGAGTGGCTTGTGTTTTATAAATATGTTCCATAGAAAATAGAATAGAACATCTAAAAATTCAGTTTATTGCTAACAGAACATATTCTAGGAGCTACAAGTCGTAAATATTACAAAATATAAAGACATTATAAAACTTGAATTTTTGTCACATGAATCCTACACACAACAATTGTAAGAACACTTGTTTCTGTAAGGAGAGAAAGCTAGTAGAAGGGTTTATGGGAGATCACAAGCAAAAAGTAAATGCCATTGGAATGTATAATATAAATTTAAAGGTAATATCACGACTTCCTTTGATTTGTGCAGCGAACAAAGTTAACCGCTTAGAAGCACATGTCTAACCAGTCGTGGACTGGTTTGTGCGTTACGACTTTTATCTTCTTCTGTAAACTAATGGCGATAATCTCGGGAAAAATGAAAACAAGCTTTAAAGTGAAAACTTTCGTGCTGGACGAACGCAAATTCGAAACATTCGTAAAGAAATTAGACGTATTAAATTTGTGCATTTGTCCAGTCATTAAGAGTGTTACAAGATGAGGATTATGTGTTAGAAAAATTTAGTACTGTTACAACATTTATCGACATTAGAATTATTGCCAAGTATTTTTCAAATATATTTATATGGGTTCTTTCTGGTACTCATTAACAGGTTTGAACACGTGAGTTCACGAAGGATGATAGGAGCAACGTGTGAAAACGTAAATGTGAAGATACATACGAAAGGGGGGATCTGCACAACCAGGATAGAGCATGTGCATAAGCCATCCGGTCCTTTGTTCTTCAAGTGTGGCTACTGGGAGAGAGGGATAAGGGGAGAGATCCGAAGGTCAACCAGCAAGGGCGGATGGCAACGTACGCAAGCAGGACGGGGCATCTAGCGTTTCCAGTTCGAGTGCACCCAACGCCGTCCAAGCCCACCCACGAACCTGTAACGTTCAGGGGTCCCTTAAAGAAGCGCCCTCCTGAGAGTACCCGTGGTTGGGAGCTGTCCCGAAAGACGCTAAGAAGAAACCTGTACAGAGCGCATTTCCAGCGTCCAGCTGCAACACGTCGAAACTGTCACCTGGTCCTACCTATAACCCTGAAACGGATTGCAGTGAAACAGAATGATGCGCACAGAAAAGGCATGGTAGAAGAAGAAGAAGAAGAAGAAGAAGAAGAAGAAGAAGAAGAAGAAGAAGAAGAAGAAGAAGCATACCAACCTGGTGAAACCACGAAAGTCAAAGAGTCAGTCGGCGGTAATCGAACGGGAATGCCAGCCTTACAGTAACGGCAAAGCCTTCTCGATAAGGAGCAATTGGGAAATCGAAAATTGAAATGTTTACACTGCGGCATTCCAAACAAATAAACGAATTGTTAAATTCATTTACTGACACCAGTAAGTACCATGGTCCTGCACCGTTGCGCAGTGGGCAAGAACGCTGTGCTTTGATTCCCTGCCACGGAATGCACCCGGGTTTGATGCCTCCCCTGGGGGCTGCAGATATTAAGACCTGCGTAAGGAACCGGATCCCACTCAGCATCGTGAGGAAATTGTGGAGCTACGATAGTTAGTGCTACCTGGTCTAGAAAACCAACATTTCTGTCTGGGGGTGCGGTGATTCTGACCACATTGGCCCACCTATGCTTAGAGTATGCGGACGTGAGGCAGTCGGATTGGCGGGCTCTGGCTGGCGTCAGCTGTGGCTTAGTATGTACCATGGTCTATTAGCATCTCCCGTGTGCTAGAACTTTGTCTTCGTTAGATCGAACCTACGAACTTGGGCACATAAGGTACTCTCAACTCACTACTCAATCCACTGAACCAACCATGGTGACATAAACTTTTTCATTTTTTGTGATGTACCAAAATATAAGATTTCTTTTAGGTTCTGAAGCTTAAAGATACAGTTTTCAGACATGCTGGAATGTTCAGTTATGTTATCAGGTTAAATACTATGACTTTACCACTTATATGTAGGTCAACAGTTATATCGTTTACTAGCCTTTTATTCACTCACTTTTAAATGTCTCAGCGCCTTTAATGAGAGATTAAAAGCTGTATCCCACCAAAGTACATTTGCTTACTTTAACAACTATTATCTTAGAAACTAGTTAAACACACCAGACTGGAATTTTTACAGTTGTTACTGCATGCATTTGAAGTTCATGAATGTAATTCTATACATGAATGTGATTTATTTAAGAAGATCGAACACCTTCTTTGTAATTAGCAATTAAATTTTAAAGCATGACCAATCAACTTATTAACACAACGCTAAGATATTGTTTTTGTCATACAACAATTTATCGGTATCTTCAACATTTCAGAGAAAGCCGGTTATTTATGTCAGAATATATTACTCGCAAAAAAGTTCAAAATTTACATAAGTTTAAAAAAAAAAAGTTACATCGTTTGGGCATACGAAGCTGTCATATTTAGAAGTGGTATCAACTGTGCAACAAACATTCCCTTAAGAGATGACGTAAAATGTGGAAACTCTCTGCACTGAAAAAGTGTAGGAATTACGATGCTTATCGGTACAGTTGTCAGAATTCAGGGCATAAGATAACAGGTGCAGTGTAGTTTTTAAAATGATGTATGAAATTATCATTTATACCATTGCAGAAAAAAAGACTAAAATATCACTCCTGTCAATTCATTCTATTTAAACCTCATTTAATCGAAATATATTCTAATCCAATTTATCTATTCTTCTTCTTCTTCTTCTTCTTCTTCTTCTTCTTCTTCTTCTTCTCTTCTTCTTCTTCTTCTTCTTCTTCTTCTTCTTCTCTCTTCTTCTTCTTCTTCTTCTTCTTCTTCTTCTTCTTCTTCTCTTCTTCTTCTTCCTTCTTCTTCTTCTTCTTCTTCTTCTTCTTCTTCATCTTTCTTCTTCCTTCTTCTTCTCTCTTCTTCTTCTTCTTCTTCTTCTTCTTCTTCTTCTTCTTCTTCTTCTTCTTCTTCTTCTTCTTCTTCTTCTTCTTCTTCTTCTTCTTCTTCTTCTTCTTCTTCTTTCTTCTTCTTCTTCTTCTTCTTCTTCTTCTTCTTCTTCTTCTTCTTCTTCTTCTTCTTCTTCTTCTTCTTTCTTCTTCTTCTCTCTTCTTCTTCTTCTTCTTCTTCTTCTTCTTCTTCTTCTTCTTCTTCTTCTTCTTCTCTTCTTCTTCTTCTTCTTCTTTCTTCTTCTTCTTCTTCTTTCTTCTTCTCCTCCTCCTCCTCCTCCTCCTCCTCTCCTCCTCCTCCTCCTTCTCCTCCTCCTCCTCCTCCTCCTCCTCCTCCTCCTCCTCCTCCTCCTCCTCCTCCTCCTCCTCCTCCCCTCCTCCTCCTCTCCTCCTCTCCTCCTCCTCCTCCTCCTCCTCCTTCTTCTTCTTCTTCTTCTATAGCTTCCTAGTTGTACCAATATCGTGGTGTTATGGGATTCTTGTTCCTCTATTCCTTTTAAGGTCGGGCCTGAGGAACGGAACCTTTGGATCGGATAGAGAACGAGGATAGGTGATCAGCCCAATGCCTGGTGTGAACGTGAAGGTGAGGAAGAGGATGATATATATGAGGGCGAAATGAATGTTAGGAAAGACGATGATGCAGCAATTGGTGGAATGCTGATGGGGGAAACCGGAGGACCCGGAGAAAACCCGTCACAGCGCCATGCTCTCCAACGCAAATCTCTCTTTGCGGTTTCCGGGGATAGAACCCAGGCCGCCTTGGTGAGAGCCAAGTGGTCTAACCACTCAGCCATGGCGCGGCCCATTAGTGTGCTTTACATTACTAAATGTTTGCTGTATTATAGGTTTTAAACTTTAGAAAGGCGTAGAACAATCTGACTAGTTGAATGAACTAGCGTTTGCTAAAATTTCTGTTCATTATGCTTTTCCTAGTTAATTTTCAACTTAACGGATTTAATATTTAGTGGAAAATAATTCTTGCTTTTTATTAATGTAAAGCATAGAATATGCATTGTACACACAGGGCAGCACTATTGATCGTTCCTCAGTTGAGTTGGTGACAGTTGTCACTTCTCACACAACATTGCATGAGATCTGTCACACATTCTTTCGTACCCGAACACTCACAATCATTTCCCTTTTGATATTTCCTAATTTTATGTACTTTGAGTAAAAGTCATCCCATATTTCTTTCCGTTTCACTTGCATGATTTACAAGAGTCTCCTATAACCGAGTGTTGACGTTAGAAGTTGCAGTCTCAGGTCTCTACCTAAAGCAGCTCCCCAATCATTACTAGAGCTTGGAAATTGGTGATCCAGAAATCAGAGAAAAATGGTCAATAAAATGCCCTTAAATTTTCGGGGAAATGACATTAAAATTAAAAAAAAGGACTGTAAATTCTTTTTGTAATTTTAACATGTACAAAATTACATTTTCATGTTTTATGCCCTGTGACCACAAAAGAAGCATGCTCTGATCATATAGCTTGCATATACACTGTTGGTTAATCTTCTCAATTAGTTCCGTCATAAGAAGAAACATTTTCGGAGTGCCAACTTCTAAACAGAACAATTGATGACTGGAACAAAATACCTGTGGAATTAGTGGAGACACTGCCTTGAAGTGTAAATAGTTTTAAACAGAGACTACGGAAGAATGGGCTATACACAGGAAAATATGTAATTACCAAGGCAAGAACTTTAGACACTGAATCTAATAAGTTCGCTACGCCGAGACCATAGAATTAGGTTTGTTTACAAAGAACTGAGGCTGAGATAAGAACGTCTGTAGAGCACGCGACACCTGATTCCGACCTTGGGTGCGCAACAGAGGCTCTTGACTAAGCACGTATATATGAATAGTATGAGAAAGTCCCTAAGCTCATTCATTCTCACTTCTGTGAACAATACACAGGCCTATTGAAATAGCATTGTTTAAATTTTAATTATAGTCACTAATTTTATTGCAATGTACAACTACGTACATTCGTTAAATCTCAAATTTGAAACTTGTTCTATTGTCCGACAAAATATTTTTGTATTGAGAGAATGTTCTCTCTACATCGCATGATCTGATTGGAGCATACTTGAAACATTTTATATTTGAGTCTGTGTTGCTATTTAAACAATTTCCCACTTCACACAGTTTCGAATATGATATATTGTTTTTAAGAACACGTCGAAGTCTTTGTTTAACACAATTGCTATTAGTATCATCAGGGACTTCGTTTATTTGTTCACAAATTTTTTCCACTGCCCTTAAGCAGTACACATCTCAATATTCGAAGTCTGACCTCAGACCCTCCCTCGGAACGTAGAGTCTGTCTAGTAAACGCGAGTGCAGTTTTCCCCTCAAAGGAAACTACCCCACCGCCCATTAATGACCGTCATAAATCTATCTCCACACTTCAGAAATGGAACACTGTCGTTGAGGACCAATAGCAACCCTGATTTTCTCGAAGTGACAGTCGCATGTCTACTCCAATTGGAGTCTCAGTTGCCAAAGTTCCAACTTCCAGTTGATCTGTTTCATTACGAGCAGAAATTCGTTGTGTGTCACGATGTGGAGACTGTGGGAGGAAAATGCAGTGGTAAATGCAAATGAAGTAGTAGATTTATTTCAGTCAAGTGAAAATAATCAAAGTGATGACAATAGTGTGAATAACTGGGCCGAGTCATATTACTGGAAAACCCTCAAAAAACAAAGCTATAACGGGAACTGTTTTTTAAGCAAATTCAAGCGCTTGTTTTGAACACATATAAATATGTGCTGACAAATAATCTTGGTAAGGGGTCATGCAATGAACCTGATAAATTCTAGGTATTCACAGATATACAGTAAGAAATATTGTAACGAAAGGAATACCAAAGACGCCGAGCAAGTGTGAAAACAAAAGGAAACGTTTCTCTAAAGTAGACAATTTCACATGCGATTTAATTCGTCGAGAAATTGATAGATTCTATGCAAAAGGAAGAGCGCCCACATTAGACGAATTGGTTGCACATTTGCAAGAAGTTTGTTCTTTTCCTCATGGGCACTGCACTTTGCGCGGTTTCAAGGAGTTGGGTTTCAAATACCATAAGGGTTATTATGGAATCCAGTAGAATTGTAGCTTGGCGATATATGCATATATGCATATATATTATTATGTATATTATCTTATATATACAGTGACTTTGTGGGTTCGTGAAATGAAAAGTCCAATTACACCACTCAAAAATGTTCTTTATTTCCACCGACTTACAGTTAAACACTTGTCAATTACACAGAATTACGTAATGCACACAATTACGATTCACCAGTTCGTCCGTTACAATTCCACTTTGCTCTCGCAACTACGTACAATCCTCCGATGCACGTACACAGTCTTCTCGTCCGTACACTAGCACTGCACTCTTACGCTGCTTGCCAAGAACTGACTGACTCACTCAATTCACTCACTGCAGCCCTTTTTATAGGAATATCGCCGTTTTCTCGAAGCCTCTAGTTTCCGTGAATCACCGCGAAGGTTCCAGATGGTAGTGGAAGGGGGGAAGAGGCGGTCAGCGACACGTGACCCTTCCCTAATCATCCAGTCAGTTAGTGACAGAGACTAATGGGTGGGTGTGGCTTGGCTGCCTCTGGCCCCTTACTCAGCTGTTGTTGGTTGTGCTTTCCGCTAATTGGGTGACAATATATATTTGTGAAAACCAAGGATGTTTTTCAGTAATAGACAGAAGATAATTTATTTAGACGAAACCTCGTACGATAACCATGACGTACCGAGAAAGGTGGCAACCTTGCAGAAAGGTCTGGGAGAAGGAGGGTCTGTGTTGTAAAACAATTATAAGGGTTCGTCAAAGGCAGCGGCCGACGTGCACATGAGTTAACTAAACAGACTCTAAGTGTATATCAGGACAGCAGTGGATCGCGACGTTCCATAGGTCAGTGTCTCGCAACCTGCAGTCCCTGGTAATTACATATTTTATTATCACTAGTATATATTCAAAATTGGATTATTATTATTATTATTATTATTATTATTATTATTATTATTATTATTATTATTATTATTATTATTATTATTATTATTATTATTATTATTATTATTATTATTATTATTATTATTATTATTATTATTATTATTATTATTATTATTATTATTATTATTATTATTATTATTATTATTATTATTATTATTATTATTATTATTATTATTATTATTATTATTATTATTATTATTATTATTATTATTATTATTATTATTATTATTATTATTATTATTATTATTATTATTATTATTATTATTATTATTATTATTATTATTATTATTATTATTATTATTATTATTATTATTATTATTATTATTATTATTATTATTATTATTATTATTATTATTATTATTATTATTATTATTATTATTATTATTATTATTATTATTATTATTATTATTATTATTATTATTATTATTATTATTATTATTATTATTATTATTATTATTATTATTATTATTATTATTATTATTATTATTATTATTATTATTATTATTATTATTATTATTATTATTATTATTATTATTATTATTATTATTATTATTATTATTATTATTATTATTATTATTATTATTATTATTATTATTATTATTATTATTATTATTATTATTATTATTATTATTATTATTATTATTATTATTATTATTATTATTATTATTATTATTATTATTATTATTATTATTATTATTATTATTATTATTATTATTATTATTATTATTATTATTATTATTATTATTATTATTATTATTATTATTATTATTATTATTATTATTATTATTATTATTATTATTATTATTATTATTATTATTATTATTATTATTATTATTATTATTATTATTATTATTATTATTATTATTATTATTATTATTATTATTATTATTATTATTATTATTATTATTATTATTATTATTATTATTATTATTATTATTATTATTATTATTATTATTATTATTATTATTATTATTATTATTATTATTATTATTATTATTTAGGCTTGACGGGAATTTATATGGGTTTAGGTTTGACATGTAAATATTTTGTTTACCTTGAAAAATTAATTTTGACAAACGCTGCCACCAGGCCTTGTCCTAAGCAGTGAACTAATAAAAAATATACCTATATCATATACCTAAGACAACATTTGTAATATATAATGCCTCTCTTGTCTCATTTATCTAGTCTATTGAAACAAGTATATTCTTATTTCCCATAAATTTGCGCGTTCTTGCTATTCAGGGCTATTCTGTAACTTCTGGTTAGGAGTACTGCAAACAATTATTGTTACGGCTAACAACTGAGCGCTAACAAGTATGGTGGGTTTTCATATTCTGTAACCATGCTTGTTATTGTAGTGGGTCTTCTCAACCATATTGGGCCGCGCTGTGGCTCAGTGGTTAGACCGCTTGGCTCTCACCAAGTCGGCCCGGGTTCGATCCCAGGCGACCGCAAAGTGAGATTTGTGGTGGACAACACGGCGCTGGGGCGGGTTTTCTCCGGGACTTCCGGTTTTCCCCACCATCTCATTTCACCGGTGCTCCATCTTCACCTCAGGTATCATCAGTGTCATCGCCTGCGGTGCCGTATGTAGTAAAAGCGGGCGTTAAACACTACACAATCAATCAACCATATTGTTTTTTTTATTTTATTTTATCCATCGATCAGCAATTATGCTTTACAGATGTTTGTTATAAGATACATAGGAACAGGACACATAACAATGGAGGTAGCCATGAACGACTCCTCTAACTAAATGTGGAGGATAACTGTAACACAAATTGAGAACTTAAAGTCTGATGGTAGTAATCACGTGTCTGAGTCGTCTGTGCTGGAGACGTCACTAAGGAGAAGATCTTGGGGCAGTCTGCGCTTCAGGCGAGTTGGCTGGCGAGTGCGACAGCCGAGACGGTAGGTAACAGCTCCAGGGACCTCCTGGAGATGGTAAAAGAATGGACGTGCCAGGCGTCGGATGTATTGGTGAACGGTTAGAAGACCAAACTCATGATGAAGCTGCTGGTTTCGGATGAACCATGGAGCATTTGTAACTGTACGAAGCAGCCTGTTTTGTAGTACCTGCAGTCGGCGGAGATTAGTCTTACTGGTGCCACCCCAGACTGGAGCTGCATAGGTAAAAATGGGACGGACTAGAGATGTGTAAAGAAGCAGGGAGGAATCATAACCAAGTGAAGTGCGCCTGTTGAGTAGAGGGTACAGTTTTGATATCCGGGCAAATGCAAGCGTAACAGACCGACAGATGTGGGCGTTCCAAGTAAGTCGAGTGTCCAGTAACACCCCAAGGTATTTCACTGGCACATTGCTTGGTAACCATGAGAGCGGTTCCCCCAGCAGCCGTAGTGATGGAGGATCCCTATAAGGTCGTAAAGAGAAGATCTTAACCTCTGTCTTGTTAGTATTGAGGGAAATGCGCCAGTGAGAGAACCAATGAGCTAATTGATCTAGGGCAATTTGCAGTTTCTGAATGGCATGAAGAATATTGGCGTGAGAATAATAGAGAGCAGTATCATCTGCGTATAACGCCGTACAAACTGGAGCTATATCAGGAAGATCATAAGTGAATATATTAAAGAGGAATGGTGCAAGTACTGAACCTTGAGGTACACCTGCTAAAATAGGCCGTCGGGTGGATGTGAAACCAGCAATGCGCACCACAAAGGTTCTATTGGTGAGAAAACTTGCTATGATTTGTATCAGATAATAAGGGAGACCAATGCGATATGTTTTAAGTAGTAGTCCACTGTGCCACACCTTGTCGAATGCCTGGGTGATATCTAGGAATGCTGCTACGGTGTATTGCCTGTTTTCGAAACCTTGAATAATAGACTGCGTGATTCTGAGCAATTGGTGAGTGGTAGCATGCTTCGGGCGAAAGCCAAACTGAAAAGACGGAATTATCTGATTATGGATCAAAAATGAGAAATACGTTGATGAATAATCTTTTCAAAAAGCTTAGAAAGTGTAGGTAATAAGCTGATTGGTCTGTAACTTGAGGGAAGATTTTTTGGCTTGTTGGGTTTGTGGAAGACTATAATTTCCGCATGTTTCCATGTAGATGGAAAATGACCAATGCGCAGAGCAGCATTGAAGATTGATGATAAATAAGCTAGGGCTTTGTTTGTCAAATTCTTCAGCACAACGTTAGGGATAAGGTCATGACCGGGAGACTTTTTAACGGGAAGACGATGGATAAAGCGGGACAATTCACGTGGAGTAGTGAACGAAATTCTGTTGTGCACTGTAGGACGAAGTTGGTACTCAAGGAGTTCCCTGTCCACGGAAGAGGGAATATTAGAGTCAAGACAGGCGTTAGGCGTGAATATACGCTCGTAGTGAGTAGCTAGAGCGTCACACTTGGCAGCAGATTCACTCAAAAGGGTCCCATCAACCTGAAGAGGTGGAATCACTGTCGGCTCTCGGAGAATCCTCTTAGTGATGTTCCATAAGGTATGATCTCCGGGACGGATAGTGGCTAATTGTCGCTGGTACTCCTGAAATCGGTGTTGCTCTAGTGCGGTCCGTACTTGTCGAATGAGACTATTTAATCTTTGGCGCAGCCAGGGTAGACGCTGGGATTGGCAACTGTCCGTCCCGGGGTCTCTTTCGCGGCGGCTCTCGGAAGGGCAGAGCGCACTCTGCAGGTGGCAGAGCAAGCGGCTCCTCAGCCCACTACACCAAAACCTCCACAGGAGGCACCACGCCCACAGCGTCCGAGAAAGGGCCGCAAGGCGCGCCGGACAGCCAAGCCTGCCACACAGGCCGCAGCCCCTCCCACCAGGGAGGTGGCTCCAGCTGAGTCAACCGGCCCGGCCACAGCGCCAGCGCCGGCACCAGCAGCAGAACCTGCTCCACACAGGGCGCATGCAGCTGCGAGGGCACCTGCAGCGGCGCTTGCATCCTTCGGGGGGACCATCTCTGCGAAGGATGTCGACGAATTCAGGGAGCTTTCCCTGTGGTTCGGCGACCTCATTCTGAGAGTTCTCCCCATCCTTAGGGATTGCAAGGAGAAAATGGAAGACCCGAGGCTTGACTTCCTCGAAAAACATACCATCCTCCTCCAAACACTCGAGGAGCTTTTCCCGTGCGCCGATGAGTAATGGCCCCCCGACTAGTCAGGAGGCCATTACGAGCTGCGTTTTGGAACGCAAACGGTGTACGGGACCAGCGTCCTGGAATGTTGGAGTTTGTACAGTCCTACGGGATTGACATCCTCATGATCTGCGAGACGCACCTGAAGGCTGGTACAGAGTTCTCGCTGCCAAGTTACGTCACCCACCGCACTGATCGAAACGGTCGGCGGGGTGGCGGTACAGCTATACTCGTGAAAAACATCATCACGCACACACCTGTTCCTCTCCCTGCCCTGCAGCATGTGGAGGCCTGCGCCATCCGGCTTCCAGTCGGCGGACAGGACACCCTGCTGGTAGCGGCATATGATCCACCTGGCAACCAGTTCTTTGAACCTGACTACACTACCCTTCTCAACCTACACCCAGTGGTTTGCATTGCAGGAGACCTCAACGCGAAACACGGGCTCTGGCACAGCCGCACAAGCAACCAGAGGGGACGAGGGCTCTACCGCCTCATAAGCGGAGACCCAAATCTCGCCGCGCACGGGCCGAGAGGTCCAACTTTCCATCCGGCTCGTGGCAGGCCGGATGCCATCGACATCATGATCACCAAGAACTTTCCATTCCATCTGGACCTCTCGGCGGTGAATGAATTGGACTCAGACCATGACCCTGTCACGGTCGATTCCGATGTCACCATGCCAGCTCTGTTAAACTCAGACTGGGAGCTAGAGGTAGACTGGGATGCAGCCATCCTCAAACTTAACCAAACCATCGACCCTCGTCCACGCATCGACGACGTCGAGGCGCTGGAGGCTGCGGCGATGAGTTTTTTCCCAGCAGGTACGCCTAGCGGTGAGCACACACACTCACCGTATACCCACCAACACACATAATCCTCTGTCCATCACAAACGAGATCCGGCAGCTGCTAAAAGCCAAGGCAGCTGTTCGGAAGCTATGGCAGCGTTTCCGTCATCCCAGGATAGGAGCAGTTTACCAGCGGTTCAACCCAGGATAGGAGCAGTTTACCAGCGGTTCAAATCCCTGGCAAGGCGGCTGCTCCGTGCCCACCGTAAGGTGGCCTGGGAGAACACATTCCGAAACGTCGACCTCCAGGAAAAGCACCCCTGGAAGATCATCAAGTCCCTCAGGAGGGACAAAACTCTGTACCAGCACCCGCTGCATGGCACTCGAGGGAGACTCGCTTACGAGCCCCAAGACAAGGCCACAGCTTTCGCGGATCATTTGGAAAGTCAATTTGAGCCGAGGGAGGACCCCCAGGACGAAGACTTCACTGACCTCGTGGAGGCTGCTGTGGAAGACCTCTATGAGGAGCCACAGCGGCGCCATGAGGCGATCCATATACCAATAGTCACCCCAAAGGCGGTGACTACTGAAATCCGAAAAATGAAACCTAACAAATCCCCTGGACATGACGGTGTCAGCGCACTCATGCTCCAGCACCTTCCCAAGAGGGCCGTTATTCATTTGACGCGGATCTTCAATGCGTGCCTCCACCTCCGCCACTTCCCAGCCTGCTGGAAAGAGGCGAGAGTGGTGTGCATTCTGAAGCCCGGCAAGGATCCGGTCTTTCCGTCTAGCTACCGATCCATAAGTCTTCTCCCAACCGTCTCAAAACTATTTGAGCGGTTGCTCCTATCCCGCCTGACCCCTCTCTTAGAGGAAAGGCAGCTCCTACCCGATCACCAGTTTGGTTTTCGTCATGGACACTCCACGACCCTACAGCTACTGCGCCTGGCCGAGAGGACAGCCCTGGGTTTCCAGGAAAACCTCAAGACAGTCGCGGTGCTGCTAGACGTAGAGAAAGCCTTTGCCACAACCTGGCACCATGGCCTACTGTACAAACTCAGGGAGGCCAACCTACCTCCTCCCTATCTTGCCCTGATTAGCAGTTTCCTCAGAAACCGCACTTTCAGGGTGAGAGTGGAAGGAAGGATGTCATCTATCAGACCAATAGCCGCGGGAGTCCCGGAGGGCAGTGTACTGTCCCCGATACTCTTTGCGGCCTACATGTCTGACTTACCCCTGGTACCACAGACTGTTACGTGCCAATATGCTGACGATGTCCTCATAATGGCACGTAACAAAAACTTACGATATTGTCATCCTCCGCTGCAGCGCCAGCTCCGAGCTATTGGCCGTTGGAGTGAGATGTGGAGAATGGCCATTAGCCCCGAGAAGAGCTCTGCACTTCTCCTGGCTAAGGTCCGAGCTAGGCGACCAGACTGGTCGCTGAGGTTGAGGCAGAGGCAAATCCCTTGGGTTCCCACTGCCAAATACCTTGGCGTCCACCTGGATCGCGGACTCACCTACGCACCTCATATCCGGGTCAAAGCCGGACAAGGGCATGCAGCATTAACTCAGCTATACTCCATTTTCAAGTCCACCGTGCCTACTCACCTCAAACTATGCCTGTATCGGGCGATCATACCGCCCCTGATTCTGTACGGCTGCGAAGTCTGGGGATCAGCGGCTGCAACCAATATTCGCAGACTCCAGTACGTCCAGAACAGGGCTTTGCGCATGATCTACGATACCGGGCGGAGATTTCAGTCCCACATCCTACATACTCACTCTGGAGTCCCGTATATCGTCGACGTGGTGCGGGAGAGATCCCGCACCATCTACGATAAGCTGGACTCCCACCCCAACATACTGGTGAATAACCTAGGCCGTTACGACCATAGTTACGACCAGTGCCGTTACCTAGCACTGAACAGGGCCACATTCCCCTGACTCCAACTTCCTCAGCCCAGTAATGGGCTAGGAAATACCTTATACAGTAACACGGATCCTTTCCCTCTAGCCTGTTTAGCGGACTGTGCTCAGAAGCCTCCCAGCAGGCGGAAGAGCGCAGCCAGCATTGGCGCATCCCCCCTTCACGGGGCGACGGCGCTCACCAAGGCTAGACATATCCACTGCCCAAAACAATCGCCTGTGACATTAAAAATTCTTCTACACTGCCCAGATAAAGACGCTAAAAGCGGCTAGGTGCTGGGCAGCATACACTCCGTCCAGGAAAACCTGGACGACTCGACTCTTCTGCTGCTGCTGGGTAGACGCTGACGTTGCCACAATCGACGGATGCGATGCTTCTCTTGGATGAGTTGAGTAATATGGATAGGCAAGGAGGGGAAATGGCGAGGTTGAGGACTGCGGATAGTAGAGGATCGTACACTGGAAGAGAGCGCAGAGGTAAAATGGTGAACGGCAGTGTCTATGGCATCCGCAGTACCCAGTTGATAAGATGTGTGGAGTGCAGCATCCAGGTGTGTGCGAAAGATGTCCCAGTTGACAAAACCATCGATGAGTCGCGGGATTTGTGGCAAAATATTAGGAGTGAGGTTAAATGTGACCAACACTGGACAGTGATCGGAATCGAGCGCTGGCAGTGCAGAAATCGATGCAGGTAATCGTATATTGCGATGTACCCCAATGTCCAAAATGTCAGGAGCTACCTGTGGGTTGCCAGAATAGTAAGTCGGTTCTGTGGGAGCCAGTATGTGAAGACCAGTGGCATTAATAGTGTCAAACAGACGCCGTCCATTCGGGTTTGTAACTCTACAGCCCCAAGAAGTGTGCTTCGAGTTCAAATCCCCTAGCAAGAGAGTGCAGCTTTCTGCTGGGAAAAGGAAAGAGAAATAGTGAGTATTAAGCTTACTATTTGGGGGCTTGTAAGCACTCATTAGAACGAGATCGTTGCTATCGCGAAGAGAGAGTTTAACGCCCACTACCTCAAAACCGGGAATCACAGGTAGGAATATTTCATGATGAGTCAGAGAACGTTTAACTAGCACAGCTACTCCCCCAGAGGCGGTAGGTGCATTCCGATCAAATCTATAAATCTTGTAGCCTGGAACAGAGAAACGTTCATTCGGGAGAAGATGAGTCTCGGTGATACAGGCAGCATCTATACTGTGCAAGCTGAGAAAGGCAGCGAAGGAGGCACGTTTAGTGCGTATGCCATTAGCGTTCCAGTTCAGGAGAGTGAGTGATGAAAGAGACGGCCTATTACACGCCACCATTTCGGAAAGTAGTTAGAAGAGCGTTTTGGAAACATTGTGTAAATTGCGGTAAGAGAGGAGTGAGGAACGTGGATAAAGAACTTAGAAGTTGAGTGAACAGGCTAATTAGCAGAGCCGAGAGAGATGAAGAGTCAGAGGGATCTTGTTGTGCAGTAGTACGCCTCGTCGAGGAAGCAGAAGTTACACTGGCATAAGTTGCTGGTGAAGAAGTTGGAGGTACTGGTGATGCAGCTGGGGGTTGTAATGGTTGCTGTGCAGGATTGTCTGATTGTTGTAGGGGACGAGAGCGATGAGAATTCCCAGGCTGTTGCCTTGTGTTGCTATTTTGTGTTCTGAATTTCAGTTCTAAATAATGCCGACAACCTCGGTAGTTAGCAGGATGGTTTTCATGACAATGAACACACTGAGCTGGAGTGTCTCTCGGTTTAGTGCACTGTGAGAAGTGATGATTCTCTAGACAGCGAACACACCTCGGGGTCAGCTGACAATAGTTCTTTGTGTGACCGTAATTCTGACAGCGGGTGCATTGCGGTATGTCAGTGTTACGACGGCGATGTTCCACCTTAACAACACTGTAGAACAGGCGAGTTAGGTTGAGTATAGCTTTACCATCATCGCTATTTAACAATTCCACCGCACAGAGAGGAATGGGTTGTTTCGACCGATTCATAAGTCGAGTGACCTTCCGCACTGGGTAGTTCTGTAAGCACAGTTCGTCATAGATTTCCTTATCAGAGAGCGAAGGAGGGATGTCTCGGATAATTACCGAGAAAAGCTTATCTGTCGGATTTCTGTAAGTGTAGTATTCCTGTTGTATGGAGCTGAAGTATGTAGTAAGTTTACGGAAATCGTCAGAAGTAGAGGGATGAACCTTAAGGATAGACCCGCGAAGCTCTGTGTGAAATTCAGAGGTAACATTATTTGTTAGATCTTGTAATAGAAGTTGATAGTTACCAATGTTGCGCAAGCAAATTGGTGGAACTTTTTCCTTAGGTGTCTCGGAGTTGCTTGTCTCGTCCATGGCTGTGTTGTTTTCTAGTAGTGCGAAGCGGTTGTGCGTGGAAACAGAGTAAGCATAGCGCGAGGCACTTGTTTGTTCTGATGGGGGAGCTGTACAGCGACGCTTACTCGGGCCAGCTGTGGCAGCAGCAGCGTGTGTAGCAGCGCGACTAGAGCTGGTTGCAGGTGAACTGTTAGATGGGGCAGTCTCATGCATGATAACGTCACTCGTAGTTTTAGCGATAACTATAGCAGCAGTTGACGTGGTAAGATGTAATTGTGACGGGCGTAAGGGTGATTGACGCACTGGTGAATTAGGATTAAAAGTATTGGTGCGAGAAACCTGGGTTGGCTGCGTAGACACTGGTTGAGCTTGCTGTAGAGGCACTGGTAACTGTGGGAATTCACTACTGGTATTATAAACCATATCGATAGCTGAGCGTACTAGATGGCCGGTAGTTTCCGGCGTGAGAGACATAATAGGTGAGGAAAGAAAAGAAAAAAATAGAGAAAGAGAAAGAAACACACCTGTACCCAAAGGGCACTAGTACACGTCAGTAAAAGAACACTGTTTGCACTGATTGTGAAAATACAATTCACTAGAAGATATCGTATTCCACAGTTAAACACAGTTACACTGTAAACACTCACGGAAGCAGCGCGCACAAAACACGTCTGTCTGCCGCGACTGTCGGTACACGACTCTGCTAAGGAAATATGAGTGGGTTAACTTTGTATGACCAATGCAGACGGTGTAGTATTTACAAAATGGCGAGTTTGAGGTTAGCAAAGGATTTTTAATAATGTCTTATTAATCCACTTATTATACCCACCTAATTTTTAGCATACGAGAAAGTACATTTAGTAGACACAATCTACTTATCTTTTATATATTGAGAACGTCTTTTCACTTCAGAATATTGATAAACATTGGAGAACGCTGACAAATTAAAAACGTTTGCTTGTCACGGCCTCCTGTCAATCCAACCATATTGTTAAGCAGCTGGAGCGACTCATCGTAAATTCATACGCTTTGCAGGAGTGTTTCTTTTTCCACCGCTTTCGGCACGACAGTTCAAATAGTGCAATTGCGATCACTTAAAGACGTCCGTTCTGCACAGACCAAGTTGGTACGCAAGCGAGCTACAAAGCTTCGGAACAAAATTGTAAAATATATATTAATTATTGTAGAAGTAATGCCATTATTAATTCGACGTAATTATTTATACCTACATATAAGAAAAGATGCTGTTTCAGGGTAATATATAATTTTCAGTAAATATTGTCTTATTTGGACTAAGCATTTTAAACTTTTATTTGTTTCTTTTTGTTGTTGTAATTTACGTCCACCCCAACGATAAGTTATATCGGACGGTGAATGAATTGGGTGAAATGATGCTCAAATGAGTCCAGGGTCCATGGAACTTAGAGTTACCCAACATTCGCCTTGAAGGATAAGGGAAAACCCCGGAAAAAACCTTATGTAGGTAACTCACCCTGACCGAGATTCGAACTTGGGACCTCTTGAACGTGAGGCAGACACGCTACCTCCACGCTACCAAGGCGGGATATTTGTTTGGTATATCAATGACCTATTGCAAAGCAATACAACAAATAACTTTTTTGTACTTCTTGAAATAATAATAACATAATTAAAACTGGATTTCGTATTTTCATCGTAATAGTCTCTAACCAGTACAATTTTATAAACATTTCGATAATTGTATGCTATATAAAATATGTATTTCTTTTAGGAATTAACGCAATTCGTCAGAGATTAGGTTAGGAAATTTTTCCGCTCAAGCATACAGTGATAGGACGTTATATTCACACTTAACACATACATATATGGTTTCAATTTACCAGAATTAATGTTTAAGTAATTGTCGCAAAGTAATGCAAACAGAAAGTAACAGCTAATTATTTGAAATTCTTTGCATTTAATAACACTGTCCTGCGACACTTTCCCGGTTTTGATGAGCCATGAATGAATCGCAACAATTGTATACTTTCAAAGAGATAGTCAATAAGTTTCCTATACACTATCTGCAATACGAAAACATTACGGGAAATATACTACAACAGCTATTATGAGCTTCAGAGCGAAATATGAGTTTAAAGCTTCACCACTTTTACTCTCAGCTACACTATTTTCTTTATAACTTTGGATGCCTCAGAAATGAACAAGGTGAATGATTTCAGCAGTAAATCAAGGAAATGGACAGGAGATGTCAGGGTCGATGGAACAATGGTACTTGAAAACAAGTTAATCGCGAATTAAATGTAAATCAGCGCAACAGACTTTCCGGACAAAGGAAATATAGCTTCACACTTTATTTTACAGATATACAAGTATTGCTATATATTTATTACTCAGAAAATTTTCTTTTTGTATTCATTTTGTGACGCACGATCCTTACATAGAAACACCACTTTCACATTATTATTTGTGATTTGTGAGAAAACCTTATGCGATGGAGAAAAATGGACAGCATGATTCAGTTTAGCACACCGAAATTAATTAACATTACCTCTCAGATCGCAAACCAGCGAACAAAAGTTATATTTTTTAGGACAATGTAATTTCTTATAATAATCTGTAATCAATACTGAAATGAAATACGAGTCCTGGTGATTTCATAATATGCATGTTCTGTCTTCTAGCATTAATTTGAAAGAAACTGCTTTAATTTTAGATATTTATTTGCTCTGGCAGCAGCTGCTAAAGGGATGTGGAAGTTTGTAGGACTTTCTGACCCAAACCAGCATATCATAGGTTACACGGCAGAAAATTAAATGTAAATGCTTGATTACAATATAATCCTGATGGAGAAATAAATCTCAGAACAAACATTTCTTCAAGATGCTCCTTACTACCGTGTAAATGACAAGAGGTCAAAAGTTAGGTTAGGAAACTCTTTACGTATTTCTCATGTAAGTAAACATTTTTCATTATTTTCACATAGACAAATTTATGGTTTCACTTTACGATATCCGAATAACATAAGGTTATTTATCTCCTGCAGCGTTCTTCATTCCTTTGTGCTTCTAAATCAAATTTCAGTAAGGAAAAGGTAGTATCGCTGGCGCTAACAACACGGTCTCGCCTCTTGTTATCCTTAACCATAACTTCCTTCCTCTCAATAAGATGTTGTTATGGTTACGATGTAACAGAATAACAAATGAAGCGTAGCCAGTGGTTAGCGGATTTAATAAGTAGTTCAGCTTCAACCAGACGTTACAGAATGACCCTGATTGTCTCTTCATAACAACCCTGTAAGTAAAGTTTTCTAAGCGTATATTCACCTAGGATGCTCTGATCCGAATACTCCTACAGAAATTGCCGTAATAAAGCGTTATTTTGCTAACGGAATTGGCAGAATCCAACGCTCTACTAAGTTCTCTATTAAAAGGAAATTATTTGAATGATTCTCCCGTGCTTTGACTAAGAAGTAACTGGGTTGTCTTATTTTCCTTTGTGCACTCACGCTTATGTGCACTCACTTTAATTTCACACAACTTTTAAAACAGTATTTTTCCACCTGTAGAAAACACACTGTCACCAAACTCAATCACTATCTTTCGGAAGAAACTTTGTCTACTTTCCTTTACTTCTGACATTTTTACAGCGTCACTTGTGAAAAGTAAAATGTTGACTGGATGGCGGATGCAGTTGTAACAAAGTTTCCTTTCACGAGAATATTCTGTGAGGAATGTGCTGACATATCAGCTCTAGCGTTATCTGAGAAAGATTACGGCTCTTACTTTCAACATATCAACAAGGTTTATTGGACCCTTATAAAACATTCTCTCTTGCACCAGAAGTGCTGAATACAAGTTGCGAGCGAAGGAACATGGATTGTTTTCAGTGTAAATAGTACAATTTATGATGACATTGCGAGCTGATGTTGCTCCCACTGGCTCTTCCAGAGAAAGCGTCCTCTGCACACGTTTTCATGCGACAGCAAGTGTTGTTTTTCTTAACGCGGGGAAACACTCTCATTAGCTACATCAATAACGATAACTGTGTAAACACGTATCCATTGTCTCAGTAATAAATCATGAGAATACTACACATAGTAGAGTCCAGTAAGCAGCCACAAAATGACTACGAATAACGAATGAATAACGACAATGTATAACGTAAGAAGTACGTTTGAAAGAAAACAAGAGGAAGAAAATGCAACAAAACTACATTATTTTCTAAAAGATGACAAATAGACATTAAAACCCCCCAAAATGCAAAAACATGCAAAATAAAAGTAGTCAATATTGGTTCACTTTTAAGAGAAATGAATTTATATTGCATTCTGCACTGTCTGTGATGACGCAGGAAAAATATGAATTTTCATCCCTATTCATTACATATTACCTGAGCCGGGAGGAGATGAACCTCGAGAGGCCTAGTTTTCATTTCAAGTATACACTCTCAATATTTTCTAAGTATGAACGATTCTTGTCGCTGCTAGAAGAATCTTCTAAGGCTGGAACTGAACTTACCGGAATATTTATAAACTAAACTGTTAACACAGTATACGGACGCTGTTTGCGTTTTCAATTCGGACTGCCAATTCTGCCATGGTACAGCTTGACAAATTAATGGCGCTTGTGAGGTGCTGCTTTGGGTTGGTTCCATTTCGGCATCTTTGATTGTAGTGTTGGGGAAATTTGACACATTTGACACCGCCGAACATGAAGCAGCTTTGTTCACATGTTTCATAATTTGAGTTTTCAGCCTTATATGTACTCATTGCACCTAATAAAGAGAAGTGGTGAAACCTTTCCAAAAGGAGGTGAACAAAACGTCACTTTTTTAGAAACGAAAGGCCGATTTTCGTCTTCACGGTATACAGTGAAATGCTCTCGCAGTCAACTAGAGCTTTTGTGTGCTTAATGGGCTAAAGTGTAGAATGGAAATAATCAAAGAAGCAGCTGTGACGAAGAAAAAGTTAAAAACCAAGATTTAATTATTATTATTGTTATTATTATTATTATTATTATTATTATTATTATTATTATTATTATTATTATTATTATTATTATTATTATTATTATTATTATTATTATTATTATTATTATTATTATTATTATTATTATTATTATTATTATTATTATTATTATTATTATTATTATTATTATTATTATTATTATTATTATTATTATTATTATTATTATTATTATTATTATTATTATTATTATTATTATTATTATTATTATTATTATTATTATTATTATTATTATTATTATTATTATTATTATTATTATTATTATTATTATTATTATTATTATTATTATTATTATTATTATTATTATTATTATTATTATTATTATTATTATTATTATTATTATTATTATTATTATTATTATTATTATTATTATTATTATTATTATTATTATTATTATTATTATTATTATTATTATTATTATTATTATTATTATTATTATTATTATTATTATTATTATTATTATTATTATTATTATTATTATTATTATTATTATTATTATTATTATTATTATTATTATTATTATTATTATTATTATTATTATTATTATTATTATTATTATTATTATTATTATTATTATTATTATTATTATTATTATTATTATTATTGAAGCCAATATGGTTTAGGAAAAAATGTATCTGTTTAGTGTGATTCTGTAGGCGAAAACACTTATTAAAATAAATAAAGCAAAATAATGATATATTTAAAGAAAATTACGACTAAATGTAGTTAATTACTTTAACAGTTTAGTAATCTGTTCCTTGACTGACTTAGTGACTGACTGACAGTCTTATTGAATGACTGATACAACTGACTGACTGACTAATGACTGACTGACTGACTCTTTGGCTCAACAACTCCAACAGAGCAAGAGCTACGGCAATACTATTCTTCCTTCACTTTATTTTATAGGTTATACAATAAAGCGGGACAAATTGCACAGTGGCAATGTATCTATTGTGGCTACCAGCTAACAGGAGGAAGGGTTTAAACGTGAAGAAACCTTTGGAATCTATATAAACCACAGGCAAATAGGCTACAGAGACACACGGAAGGCCCTAACAGTTATTCACTCGGACCCGTCTTCTGTAGTTGTCTAGAAAGAACGATGAACGACCTGTTGACCAAGCAGCCTTTTGGTGCTCATGAGCAAGCATCCGGGACACGTGTATGGGAGCGGCGTAAGATGCCAACAAACCTAGAGGCAGACGTGAAAGATGAGAAGGAAACGGAATGAAAGGGGAACATGAACTCATGGAAGACGAGAAACTACTCCAGCATTCGACTACCGACTAGAGAAAACCACGAAAGGAAAGGTCGGAGTGGGAGCTTGACGGGAACCGAACGCAGAACTTCCCGAATGCGAGCATCACACGTTATTGCGGAGCTTTGTGGCTATGTTTACATAATACTACATAGCCAAAACAGGAATGGTCTGTGGTCTCACACCACCTTCCGTGGTAATCTGTTTTTTCCATTTTATTAACTAAAGCTTAAATCTGCTGTTATTGAAAAATAGTTTAACATTTGTCGAAAAACTTCTTGATTTTTATTATTGGTGTCTTACATAAAACAAAGTGACAACAATGTTTATTTTCCCTATATTTGTTTAATATTATGCTGCAAAAATATATTTCATATCCACAACTGCATACAACGGATATTTTGTTTGGAACTATCCCCATAAGAAGAAAACCAATGCTTAAATGTATTATATTGTCACACTGAAAAATGATTTCTTTGTTCCCTTTCTTTAAACAAAACCGACTTTTATCGACTTAGTTGCCAGTATATCGAGAGAGCTGGCACTGCTGTAACCCATGAGGCTCTCATTCCGACGGTACCAGAATCGATACGCGTCGACCACCCCTCTGACCTAGATTTTTTGTGCTCTTCATATTCAGTTACCGAATATTAGGGTGTTTTTCTATCTACCAGGCTTTCCCTTTCGTTTTGTTTTCTTTTCATTTGTTGTTGTTGTAATTTACGTCCTCCAACGTTAAGTCATATCGGACGATGAATGAAATGGGTGAAACGATGCTCAAGTGAGTGCGGGGCCCATGGAGCTTACAGTTACCTGACATTCGTCTATGAGGATAAAGGAAAACCCGGAAAAACCTTATCCAGGTAACTCACCCTAACCGAGATTCGAACGCGGGACCTCTTGAACGTGAGGCAGACACGCTGCCATCAACGCTACCGAGGCGGGCTCTTTTCATCTTTCAAGTGTACTTTGAAATTTTGTTGCGTATGATGGTGCCGAGATGTTTACTCATAGGAAAGGAGTACTTCACTTGGACGCTTGAGGGCTGCTTGTTCGACGGTCGCTCATTGACCTTAACAGGCAGCTCCAACACTGGGAAGAATCTTGGAACCTGGAACTGAAGGTATTATCATGCTGCTCAAAACGTTACCTTGGCTTTATCTTTGTTAGTAGAAACCTCTCAGATAAACGCACTGATTACTCCACGTGGACATAACATCCATCTACGATTCATGCGCATTCCATTGGCTGAAGTGATGCTTTCATTGGTGCTTAGCACACGTTCGAGAAGCGAGCCAGTACCGCTCTAACTCTTCCGAGAATAATCAGTGTGTTATCTGAAAGGTTTCTACTAACAAAGATAAAGCCATGATAAGCTTCTGAGCAGCACAATAAGTACAGATCTGAGTAAGTGAGTAACTTCCCTATATACAATAAAGCAACGGCATGATATTCCCTGATGGTATGTGTTGCATTCAACCGAAAACTTATATATCAACCGAGCGGGATGGCTCAGGCAGTTTTATTTGTGGCCCGCATTCAAGAGGTCAGGGTTCGATTCCCGTGGCCGACCTGCCAGACCCTTGAACTTTTTGGTGGTTTTCCCGGGTCGCTAGTCGAATGCTGGGTAAGTTAATTACATCGCCACATTTTCGTGTCCCTCCATTTCACCTCCATTATCATTTCATGTCATATCTCATCTGGTTTCTTTCAGGGTAGCAAGTGTCGGCGGGAGTCTCGGCTGTGCACGGCGGGATGAACTTCGGTCTTAGAGACGGCCTAGTGGACCGATTCAGAAACGCGGCAGGAGGGATGCCGGTTGTGCAAACCGGCCTGGAGTATCCTGCTCTGGGGAGGTGGCCTCTGAACCGGTCTCGTGACTGTTTCGGGGCCACGGCAGGTAGGATACCGACTGCTCTAAGCTCACCGCCGGGGAGTTTCGATCTGGTAAAGTGTAAGGACCTCACCCTTTGTACTGTAGTGACTCCTTTGGGTCGGCCGCTGTCTGTCTCCTCTCACCTCATCCTCCCTCCCGGGGGCGCCCGCTTGGGTCATATGTACAATAGATCTAGCCTGGTGGGGAGGACCCAGTGGCCGTGGTTAAGGCACTGCGGTTTGTTTCTGAAATAGGTTTTAATAAACAAGTCTGACTTGTATTTTATATTTATTAATTTTAGAGATTTTAAATTATTAGTCTTTTGATGGTTTTTTTATGTCCTTTTAAGTTGAGTGTTTTATTATATTTTACCTTTTTAGCTAAATGTTTGGTAGCTTTTAGGTTTTAGTGTTGACTTCGGGCCCAAATGACTTTGTTGTCGACGGGCCCTAAAACACCACCCACTCACTCACTCACTCACTCATTCTAGCCTGGTCAACGTGCCGAATCCCCTCCGTATAATTCACTACTATTACCACTACCACTATGTCAACTTTCACAGGAAATGCATGTTTGAGATTCCAAAACATGGAATGTTTATGTGGGTGTGTGTTTCAAGAGCAAAGTCTAAAAAGGATATGTCGTTGGAGTACAAATTGTGCGATATCCAACTGCTCTTTAATTGCACGTTTTTTCTCTCGACTTTTGTTTTTCTCAAGAATATCTGTAACAATTTTGATCAAAACACAGTATACTCAATATTTACATAAGAAATATATATTTATTAAATTTTCTGGGAAAAGCTTGTGAAGGTCCCTCATTCTTAAGAAATATTCTAAGTGTACTTGATTATATTTATATGGTTAACCGTAAGGAATAGACAAAAAGTGTATGTACTTTTAAAACACACAGTTTATTACAAATAACTTTTTTGGTGACCCAGATATTTTCTACATATCAGTTATTACTGCCTTTATTTTCTAAATGCTTTGTGCTCTCGTTTTTCAGTTGTTTTCCTATATCACGGACAGAGCATAACATTTCTAGGTCGGCATTTAGGAAACCAAATTTTTAACATCGGTATTCGGATTCCTTCATTTCACCTTTCAGGTGCATAATTTCTAATTTGTTGAACAAATTGGACAGATACTTTACTGTACATGGGGAAGTAAGCGGTCAGGTCTTCATATTGCGATTTTGTGGGTTCGTGAAATTAAAAGTCCAGGCTACAAACGTTAAAAATTGCTCTTTATTTCCGTAGAAACACACTTTGGTCAACTCCTACAGTAGCAGAATTACGTCACATAAACAATACAACTTGCAAGGTCATCGACCACAAACAAAGTTCACACAGCTGTTCACGCGCACGAGCTCAATTAACAACTGTACCCTTGACGAGCTGCGGCTTCTTTATTTATAGCTTACTCACTATCCGGAATGTTCTCAAACAATCAAGACGACGCTAGAAGAAAGACGAACTCTCCAGAAATCCATCTCCTTCCCCCCACCGTTTCGGCAAGCTTTTATCTCCACACTGCATTGCCCGTCTCTTTGCCCGTCTCGGCCGCGTCGCCTCGCCTCAACAATGCGTTCGCGACAATATTTTTGGTTTAGGTTATGCAACTTGCGCAATACAATCTATAGAAAA
>CM060950.1:109051946-109132286 GCA_030765055.1 Mantis religiosa
GGCACTGCCATAAGCCACGAAGCCTAGAAACATCTGAAGCAGGAGGAGAAGAAACGGAATGAAAAGAAAGCAATGGAAAGGAAGTCGTAGATGAGAAACCAACCTGGTGTTTGCCTGTCGACCACGTAATGCACTAAAAATACAAGGTTATGATCGGCAGTGATGGGTATCGAACCAGTAGGTAAATTTTGAGTGCACACCTCTGTTTTGTAAGGAATCATCTCACCCGGTATCTTTATACCTTAGGCTTGATTTCATATGATATACTTCATGAAATATTACCGTAACATTTTTGCTTTGGGATCTAGATTTATAGTAAAACATCTATTTGTATGCATGTTAATAAGAAAACTTAATAAATAAATTTTATAATTGTATTTGTTAGAAAAGTTAGTAAATTCCGTTAACAATCCTTAACATTTTAAATTTCAGTACATAGAACTGGAACGAAAAGGTATACTATAACATTAGTTTATAAGTAACATTGAAGATGTATCCAGACGTAAAGATGGTAATGGGATGCATATGATAGGGGTGCTGATTAATTTTAAGACATACAATTAAGAACACACTTATGTTTCAAGTAGAATTAATCTTCCAGCAGGCTTCCAAATTTTTCAAGTATTTTCAACCAGAAGCTTCAGTATATTTTATACCATGTATAACTGCCGAAATGTATCAAAGAAAATTAAGTTTGTAAGCTGTCAACTGCAAAATAAAATTTGACGTTATTTCGCACTTTTAAAGTTTGATGCTCATACACAATATACTTCCCAAAGCTGGAAGGATTTATTTCATATTAAAAGTTTTAACGTCGTTAATGGAATTGAATAAGTTATTATGTGTGCCGTATCAAGAAGGTTTCATAGCTATTCTGGTGGGAATACTGAAAGCAGAAATACTGCTTGAAATCTTTCCTGTGACGCAACTGTGTTTTGGATATAATTCTGTCTCTAAGGCAGAAATCTTTGGATGAAAGTAGGGGTACGGAGATAAGGCACTACCAAATTGTTCAAGTACGAGCTTTGGATGACAGTAGACAATCGAAAGCCTGGAACTTCAATTAGTTATTAAGAGCCTAACTTTGGATGAAAGCAGCGATTCGAAAGTACGGAATTGTCAATTTGTTATTCAAGAGCACAACTTTGTAAAACAGTAGAGACTTGAAACTACGGGATTGTAAATTTTTTATTCAAGAATCAGGTTTTGATGAAAGAGTTACGAAAGGACGGAATTCTCAATTTGTTATTCAAGAACCAGACTTTGCATAAAAGCAGACGAACCTTCAATTAGAAGAGTCATAAGCTTCATAAATGGACACGGAAAGTTCAGAAAACACCTGAAAACAATGGGATTGTACTATATGGAGCCAATTTTCCATCTGTGTCAAAAGCCGAAGAAGCTAAAAATCTGCTGCTGAGTAAAACCGCAATGCCCAAAACTGAAACCGGAAATGTGCCCCATGCGAGCACTTGCAAGTAGCTGCTGGACATCCCTCGTCAGGGGTAAGCAATCCCTTCCATACAATGCTGTGTTCTTATGCCTATATGTTCCTACGTATTCTTGGTTCATTTTCAGGCACTTCCAGCTATACCCCTCACCTGATTTTTGGCACACAAGCCCCACATAAAGCAGGGATGATGCCATCAAACTCTTAAGCGTTTACAGGTGTCAGTATAGTGATAGTTGCGTTGAAACAGATTCTACAGATAACTAAAATATAAACTTTGATTATTAAATTGGAAATCAGGGAGCGCACTAAAAGTATTTGTTGGCTGGGATGCTTCAAGGGAGACCAACTTCCGAAATACCACCACCACCACCACCACCACCACCACCACCACCACCACCACCACCACCACCACCACCACCACCACCACCACCACCACCACCACCACCACCACCACCACCACCACCACCACCACCACCACACCACCACCACCACCACCACCACCACCACCACCACCACCACCACCACCACCACCACCACCACCACCACCACCACCACCACCACCACCACCACCACCACCACCACCACCACCACCACCACCACCACCACCACCACCACCACCACCACCACCACCACCACCACCACCACCACCACCACCACCACCACCACCACCACCACCACCACCACCACCACCACCACCACCACCACCACCACCACCACCACCACCACCACCACTACTGCTACTACTACTACTGTACTACTACTGTACTACTACTAATTTTTCTTCTTCTTCTACTTCTTCTTCTTCTTCTTCTTCCACTACTACTACTATTACTACTACTACTACTACTACTACTACTACTTACTACTACTACTACTACTACTACTACTACTTGGATGAAAGCTGAGATTCGAAAGTGTGGAACTATCAATTCGTTATTCAAGAATTACAGTTTTGTTGAAGGCACAATTTGAAAAATGTAACATATTTCCCTATTACAGTGCTATATTTAGTGACATTACATCTGCTCAGTTGGCATCAATAACAACAAATGTTTCAAAATTCTGTCTATAGTAACGATATGGCCATATTTGGTATTAACTGTAGTTGTTAGGTTAGACACATTCTGCAGGTAGGTAAACCGTAGAATTTAAAACAAAATATGTTTGGTGGCCTGGACGCCATTGTGTTCTACTTGGGCCTTCCATTTATTTGGAAATGTTTTAGTGCTTACATAAGTGTACAATAGTTTATAATTGTTATTTATATAATACAATTTCGCAGTAAATATAAAGAAATATTCAGCTTTGTAAAGTGATTTAATCCAGAATGGTTGCTTTAAAACAATATCTAACTTGTTTTGTAAACATTTGGTCCTTATACAGTTTCTGTGTACCAGCAGAATACGTGAACGCCTATAGCATTTCTGAAATAAATGACTTCCCTGTACTAAACATCCGATAGGAGTATTTACTGACTGGCTTGAAACCAGGAACTCTCACTGTTCAGTAGGTAGTAATTCAGTTTGATGTGAGGTCACCAATTTTGAGCTCATGGGAATTACCATTAAATTGTTTCCCCTAGAATCTAAACACAACCCACAAGTTTTCCTTTCAAACATGTGCTAGCAACGCCAAGAGACTAAAAAGTGGACTGGAGGAAAGGAGTGAAATGCAGAAGCCTCTGCCAATGCCTTCTCAAGTAATCGTGAGTTGATTTTAGAGCTACATATGTTGATCTTGTTGTTATAGGAACTGTGGGTTTGGAAATCGGGTTAGCTAACTTTGGAACTTGCGGTCATGAAATCTGAACTTTCCAGTCTAAGTTAAAGTATCGAAACTGTCGTCCATGAATAAGACTTTCAGTAAAGTTACATTTTTCTAACAAAGCCATGACAAGTCGTTACTCAAAGTACTTTTTATTTACATTAGGCTAAATTATTGGACGCAGCCTCTTGTTTCTCTAGTTGCACATATGTGTCATTTTTTATTTTCTGAAACTGGGTCCATTAGAAGTCATTGAAAGATGAATAGCTGTGTACACTGTAGTAAAAATTTGGGCTAGAAAAGCTGTGCTGCTCGATGTTATTTTAAATTAACTTCAGACTCCATGGTGTTCTTTAAACTGTTCGTTCACTAATGTAAACTTTTGGTCTAAGTAGACAACGGTATAAAAGTGACCGAAGAAAACAGTTCAAAGGCAATCTTTCGTATGCATGAACTACAACTATATAATAATAGGACAAGCAATTGAATCGAATATTTTGTGTCTTTGAAATCTGAACTTTTGTTACTCGTGCTTAAAATGGTCAAACTCAAAGCAAAGTTCTGGTTGTTTACTGCTCCATGCTGAGTCTTTAATGTGTAAAAGTTCTTATAACATTTTCCACCAGTCAAAATTAGATGGTTTTGTCTATGAAAATGCAGAACAAATACGCATTCAACATATTACCCTGTACATTAGGCAGAAGGAAACATTATTTTCTTTAACAAGCTTGCCAAACGTGGATTTTAGGTTGCCATTTTCATTCATTCTACACCTATTTATGAAAATTCAGGACTGTTGGTTGCCTGATGTTCACTTTTTCTATGTAGAATTTTGACGCCGTCGCTTGGAAAATTGATGTTTTGTAAAGAAAAACTTTAGTGCAATGTTGTTACTGAAGGAATGCACAGTAACAACGAGCTGATAGGATTCACCTAAGGTTTGGATTTGATGTTAGGCATTTGTAAATTATTTTCAAACACATAACTTACATTCATTTTACCGCAAAAATATACTTCATTGTAGCATTTTCCACACCACAACAAAGAATATCTGAAATATAGCTTATGCTGATAGAGGTAATCTTCCTAAAGTTGTCAAGTGCAACCTATATGTTTTTATAACATTAAGCTTATTGTTGACTGCACATGTAAAAACGGAAAGCATAAGTCTTACTTTAATGAAACATTAATATGATACGTATGCGAATTTTGTGGCATTCCCGCCCTATATTCTATGTGCATCTCTTTACAAATAGCAGTTAGGGGTAGCCAATGTATATATTTTCAGAATACAAGGTTTTACTAGCTTAAATTCATTATGTTTGTTATACCTAGAATAAAGATGAAATTCCAAGAACCCATTCATCACCCCTGTGGTTTACCGGAAAAAATACGAGTCAGTTGAATAATTTAACATCATGCTGGCACGTTGGCCATGGTAGCTCAATGGTTAAGACCAACCGGACGGAGACGGGGAGATTCGTGGTTCAAATCCCGGCTATGACAATGAATTTTTCAGTCTGACTCTACCTACCCCAGCTTTTCCCTTTCCAATTCCTGTGATTATAATGACAACCGGAAACTCTCCGAAACAGTACTTAAATAACAAAAGCAGTATCTCCATTACATTAGGTATATCCCTTTGAACCATTCTTCCCCTCTTAGCATACTATAATACTATATGTATTCTAAACTGATATTACATATATTTTCCTCGAAACTCAGTCCATTATTTTAGGCATATACAGATTATGATGATGATGATGATGATTATTATTATTATTATTATTATTATTATTATTATTATTATTATTATTATTATTATTATTATTATTATTATTATTATTATTATTATTATTATTATTATTATTATTATTATTATTATTATTATTATTATTATTATTATTATTATTATTATTATTATTATTATTATTATTATTATTATTATTATTATTATTATTATTATTATTATTATTATTATTATTATTATTATTATTATTATTATTATTATTATTATTATTATTATTATTATTATTATTATTATTATTATTATTATTATTATTATTATTATTATTATTATTATTATTATTATTATTATTATTATTATTATTATTATTATTATTATTATTATTATTATTATTATTATTATTATTATTATTATTATTATTATTATTATTATTATTATTATTATTATTATTATTATTATTATTATTATTATTATTATTATTATTATTATTATTATTATTATTACTATTATTATTACTATTATTATTACTATTACTATTATTATTATTATTATTATTATTATTATTATTATTATTATTATTATTATTATTATTATTATTATTATTATTATTATTATTATTATTATTATTATTATTATTATTATTATTATTATTATTATTATTATTATTATTATTATTATTATTATTATTATTATTATTATTATTATTATTATTATTATTATTATTATTATTATTATTATTATTATTATTATTATTATTATTATTATTATTATTATTATTATTATTATTATTATTAATATTATTATTGTCGCGAACCCACTATATACGATAGCGCGCCGCAGGGAGTTAAGGGACAGATGGTGCCGGTCGAAGATAAACAGCTTGCCTAAGCAGATAAACATAGCACGGAGATAAACACTGCGGAAATAAAGAGATAAATGGAACATTCTCGTGACATCTTGATTGTCTTACAGAACATTCGATTTCTTGTTTGCTCCAGAAAGATGTAGTAATATGAGTCGTGCTATATATAAGGAAGCTGCGACTCGCCAAGGAACAGTTGTAAAGACAGTCGTAAACCGAGACGGAACGAGAGTTGTAATTGAAACTAGTGTGTTTGGAAAGTGAGCTATTTGTTGTGGTCAACGACCTTGGTAGATTGTAATTGTGTATGTGGCGTAATCTTGCTACTATACGTGTACCTGTACAGAAATAAAAACATTTTGAATTACTGCAACTGGGCCTTTTAATTCTACGAACCTACAAAGTCACAATTGGTGTCAGAAAGTGGAACATTCAACGATGGACGCGGCATTGGAAAAGATTTTGCAGAAGATGATGGAAATGAAGGTCGAACTGACCTCGGAAATGAAAGCGGCAAATATTAGCCTGGCCGCGGAACTAACAGAAATGAAGACGGCGAATGACAACCTCGCTGCTAAAACAGAAGTGACAAATAACAACCTGGCCGCAGAGCTGAAAGAAATGAAAACGGCTAACGACAGCATCGCCAAGAAGATGGAAACCACAAACATCAACCTGACCGCGAAGATGACCAAATGGACCACGGAATTGAAAGCGGCAAACGAGGCCCTCGCGGCAAAGTTCGAGGAGCAGGTGGCCGGCGTAAAGGAGGACCTCACGGAGTTGAGCGAGCGCGTCGAAGAACTGGCGAGCCGCGTTAACGACCTGGAGGGAAAAGGCGACAGCAACACCAAGTCCCTGAGCGCCATGGTAGAGGACATCGTCGGCAGGAGGTTGAAGGACTTGAAGACCGACACGCCGGGACGCCACACAACATCTGCGCGCGTCAAGCCTCCCAAGTAAGACGGCGCGACAACTTTCGAAGTCTTCTGCCGCCAGTTCCACACAGTGGCCAAACACAACAAGTGGTCACCAGAGGAAGAAGCCGCACAGCTAATAGCCAACTTCCAGGGCCCGGCCGCAGAAGACCTAAACAGTGGCGGCGCCCAAGGGCATCTGGGAGGCCCTGGAGAACCGCTTTGGAAACCAACCCTTAGCCGCAGCGTACCGCAGCCAGCTGAAGTCAAGGTCACAGCAACCAGGGGAGACGCTGCAGGAGTTCACCCTGGCAATTGAGCAGCTGGCCAGCAAAGCCTTAGTCGAACTCCCATCGGAGTTCGTATCCCATGAGGCTGCCTACACATTCGTTGACGGCATACGAGACACCGAGATACGTCAACGCCTAATGCTCGGCGAATACAAAACCATTCACGAGGCGCTAACGGCAGCATTGAGGATGGAGGCGGCCAAGGTGACAGCTACCCCGACTTCCAGAACAAGGAGCATCCGCTATAATGGAGACCGAAGACCAGTCGAGGGACGCCGGCGAAGACCTAGTGGCGTATGTTGGGGGTGTGGAGAGCCGAGACAACTGGAGAGAGATTGCCCACACCAGGGAGAGCAGTCGGAAAACGAGTAAAGTCTGTCGTGGCGAGGGGCACGTCTGCGCCATCACCACCATCCCCGCGAGCGACACTGTGCGCCGTCAGCTGGCTTATGGATGCAGCCTCATCGCGGATGGTTGGGTGAAAGGGAGGCCGTGCCGCGTGCTGGTGGACACCGGGCCAACCGTGACCATCATCAGACCTGACGTGGCCAAGGGTTTGTCGTCCAGGAAACCAAGCCAACCATATCAGCATGTGACGGCATCGGGCGACACCTTGCCTGTGGAGAAGGAGACTGTGCTGAAGTTGACCTTAGGACGGAGTGCCGTGCGTCAGTGGGTGGTCGTCGCGAAGGTGGCTGAGGAGGTGATACTGGGACTGGATGTCCTCAGGAGCCACGAGGTGACGGTCGACGTCGGCAGGAAGGTCCTGCGGCTTAAGGGAGAAGAGGTCATACTCCGGCAACCCGTAAAGCGGATTGGAATCTTCAGGGTCATCTTGAAGGAAGACGTGGTTGTCCCCGCGAGAAGCGAGGTGCTGGTGACGGTGCGGCTGGCAGGTCAGCGGACGAAGAACATGGTGCTGGACCAGAAGACGCCTGTGTACGGATCATGTGTAGCCAGGGCGTTGTTGCCGTGCCGAGGGGAGGTGTCAGTGAGACTGCTAAACCCAACGGACACCGATCACGACGTTCAGGTCGGGACGGAGTTGGGAATGTGTGAGCCCGTGGTCAGCGTAACACCAATCGAGGAGATCCAGGAACCGGTGCCAACGCAAAACCTGGGGCTCCGGCTGGAAGTCTTATTGGAGAGGGCGGACGACCACCTGACAGCAGAACAACTGGAGAAGGTTCGACAACTGCTGAGAGGATACCAATGCGTCTTTAGCTAAGGCGAGAGCGACTACGGCCGCACGGACCGGATGCTCCACAATATCGACACCGGAGACGCCAGGCCTATTCGGCAAACACGTAGACGCGTTCCGCTGGCCAAACAAGCGGCTGTTCGGGATATGCTGGAGGACATGAGATCGAGGGGAGTGATTGTAGAGTCTGACAGCCCTTGGTGTTCCCCTGTAGTTCTGGTGACAATAAAGAACGGTGAGCTACGCTTCTACGTGGACTACAGGAAGCTGAACGCTGTCACCCGGAAGGACTGTTTCCCCTTACGCCTTACGCCTGGACACGCTAGCTGGAGCACAGTGGTTCTCGACCCTGGACCTGAAGTCGGGTTACTGCCAGGTATCTCTGGACCCAAGAGGGAAGGAGAAGACCGCATTCTCGACAGGCCAAGGGATTCGGCAATTCACAGTTTTGCCCTTTGACCTCTGCAACGCACCAGCTACCTTCCAAAGCCTCATGGAATCAGTGATGAGAGGGCTGACTTATGACGCCAGCCAGCTTAATGTTCGGTCGAGAGTTACGCCTCCCTAGTGATTTGGCTTTTGGAAGCCCCTCCCCGGACGCAAAACAGCCAACCACCGAGTATGTAGAGAGATCGCTCGTCAGAACATCCAGAAGGAGAGCGACCGCATGAAGACCCGATACGATAGGCAAGCCAACAGCCAAGGGTTCCAGCAGGGTGACCTAGTCTGGTTGTACCGCCCTAACTGGACCAAGGGACGCTGCCCGAAACTCCAACAGCCGTGCCAAGGACCGTACCGGGTGGTGAAGAGGATTAATGACGTGGACTACCGTATTCAGAAGGTGCCCCGAGGGAATATGTTGGTTGTATACTTGGATCGTCTAGCCCGCTGCGATGGTGATGCTCGGGGCGACCAGCCTTGAGGAGGGAGCAGTGTCGCGAACCCATTATTTACGATAGCGCACCGCAGAGAGATAAGGGACAGATGGCGCCGGTCGAAGATAAACAGCTTGCCTAAGCAGATAAACATAGCATGGAGATAAAGGTCTGCGGAAATAAAGAGATAAATGGAACATTCTAGTAACATCTTGATTGTCTTACAGAACATTCGATTTCTTGTTTGCTCCAGAAAGATGTAGTAATATGAGTCGTGCTATATATAAGGAAGGTGCGACTCGCCAAGGAACAGTTGTAAAGACAGTCGTAAACCGAGACAGAACGAGAGTTGTAATTGAAACTAGTGTGTTTGGGAAGTGAGCTATTTGTTGTGGTCAACGACCTTGGTAGATTGCAATTGTGTATGTGACGTGATCCTGCTAGCATACGTGTACTTCTACGGAAATAAAGAACATTTTAAATTACTGCAACTAGGACTTCTAATTCTACAAACCCACAAAGTCACACTATTATTATTATTATTATTATTATTATTATTATTATTATTATTATTATTATTATTATTATTATTATTATTATTATTATTATTATTATTATTATTATTATTATTATTATTATTATTATTATTATTATTATTATTATTATTATTATTATTATTATTATTATTATTATTATTATTATTATTATTATTATTATTATTATTATTATTATTATTATTATTATTATTATTATTATTATTATTATTATTATTATTATTATTATTATTATTATTATTATTATTATTATTATTATTATTATTATTATTATTATTATTATTACTACTATTACTATTACTATTATTACTATTACTATTATTACTATTATTACTATTACTATTATTATTATTATTATTATTATTATTATTATTATTATTATTATTATTATTATTATTATTATTATTATTATTATTATTATTATTTATTATTATTATTATTATTATTATTATTATTATTATTATTATTATTATTATTATTATTATTATTATTATTATTATTATTATTATTATTATTATTATTATTATTATTATTATTATTATTATTATTATTATTATTATTATTATTATTATTATTATTATTATTATTATTATTATTATTATTATTATTATTATTATTATTATTATTATTATTATTATTATTATTTATTATTATTATTATTATTATTATTATTATTATTATTATTATTATTATTATTATTATTATTATTATTATTATTATTATTATTATTATTATTATTATTATTATTATTATTATTATTATTATTATTATTATTATTATTATTATTATTATTATTATTATTATTATTATTATTATTATTATGATTATTATTATTATGATTATTATTATTATGATTATTATTATTATTATGATTATTATTATTATTATGATTATTATTATTATGATTATTATTATTATTATTATGATTATTATTATTATTATTATTATGATTATTATTATTATTATTATTATTATTATTATTATTATTATTATTATTATTATTATTATTATTATTATTATTATTATTATTATTATTATTATTATTATTATTATTATTATTATTATTATTATTATTATTATTATTATTATTATTATTATTATTATTATTATTATTATTATTATTATTATTATTATTATTATTATTATTATTATTATTATTACTATTATTATATTACTACGGTTTTTCTAATTATTTATTAAAGTTAAGTATTTCGAACCTATTGGATCCTTTAGTACATATTGTTAATCAATGCCTTAACCAAGGATGGTTAAGATATCGAAAGTTATTCCTGTATATAAAAAAGGAAACAGGCAGGATGTTTCTAAATATAGGCCAGTATCATTGGTGCCAATTATATCTAAAGTAATTGAAACTGTAATGTTAGACCAGTTGGTTTCATACTTTGAAACCAAAAGAATACTAAGTGATGAACAATATAGCTTTAGGCCTAATAGTTCCAGTGTAATAATTATTGAATCTCTAGAAAATGCAGTACTTAATGCTTTTGAGAACAAACAGAATGTAGCGGCATGCTTATGTGATCTTATTAAAACTTTTGATTTTTTACCACATGATCTGCTGCTAAAGAAATTAGATTACTATGGAATTACAAATAAAGAGCTGTCTTTAATTCGATCATATCTTAGTAACAGAAAGCAAGTGGTTGTACTTAATAATCAAATGTCAACAGTTCGAGATGTAACTACGGCAGTTCCTTAAGGATCTATTTTGGGTTCTTTTCTATTTATCGTAGCTATTAATGACTTGGCTGCTACTTTTCCTGGTAAAGTTATTTCTTATGCAGATGATACCACAATTCTTAATACTCTTTCTGCAAGTACCTTCAATTGGTCGAATACTTTGAATCAACTGTCTGGTTGGTTTTGGGCAAATGGTCTGCATATTAACAAAGAAAAAACAAAAACTATTTTATTTTGTTTAAAAGATAAACAGAGTCATGAGCAGAGGGTTAAACTACTTGGAATATGGTTGGACAACAAGTTTTGTTGGAAATTCCACATAACAGAAATATGCAAGAAGTTGTCAAATATTTCATTTCTCTTAAGAAGACTTAAAATGTGTGTTTCCAATAATATTTTATTAAGTGTTTATTATAGTTTTTTTCACTGTCGCTTGGATTATGACATTTTGCTATGGGGTAGCAGTGGAGAAGCCAACCAGGTATTTTTACTCCAGAAGAAGGCTCTTAGAATAATAAATAATTGTGATTCTCGACAACACGGTGGACCTATATTTAAAGAATTTTGTATTTTAACTGTAGCATCTGTGTATGTATTTGCATTTTCAAACTTCATTCATTTTTTCAAAAGACAGATGAGGCAGATTTTTTTCTGATATCCATGCTCATGATACTAGGGGTAGAAATAATATGGTACCTCCTAAATTTCGCTTACAGAAATCTCTGGATTCTCATCTGTACCTTGGAGTGAAATTATACAATAAATTACCTTTAAATCTAAGACAAGTTTTAAATGCAAACTCTTTTAAAACTACAGTTAAAAGTAGCATTAAGTTACTTAATTTTTATACACTACAAGAGTACTTAAATGTAGATTGCTGACGAAACATTCTGCATTGTATGCCAAATGGTTAAATAAATCATCATCATTATTAGACGCTATGCAGAGCATACTGTCTCCTAAATGGTCACTCCTATTGACATATATAAAGTTAAAGAATCGAGAAGCAAGTTATGTAACCCAAAGTGGTGACGATGTCTCCTTTACCTGATACAATGAATTTTCCATTTCTGTTTGGGAGGTGCTGTCAATCACTGTCTTGTTGGCCAAACCTTTGTCACTCGCTCAGTTTCAACGCACAGTGACAGGTCATATGCAGGGGATTTTGACGGATTTCTTGCAAGATAACAAACGATCAACTGCTCTACCGACATGAATATGCATTAGCCTATAACCTCGCTCATATTAGTTCTCACTTATATAACATTCAACTTGCTAGTAATGGTTGAATAAACCGGACAAAGCAAGAACTCCACGATAAAGTGTGGGGTTCGCATTCAGGAGATCCAATGTTCTATTCATGTCAACCATCCTACCATGACCTTGGGTTTTGAGGGCATTTTCTTACCGTAGATGAGTGCTGGGATGATATCTTATGAAGCATGGTTTCATTACTATAATTTCGCTTTCATTGCATTTCTTCGCAACTTTCAGGTGTGCTCATAGGCTTCATGAAGTATTGCAGTGCCGGGAAGATGGCGCGGACACACTGGCCGGCTAGAAAGCTACTTAGTGGAGAAGTCGTTATCACACTCTCTAGGCAGTTCCAGCATCTTCGAACCCGGGATTATCAGGGACTTCGTTGCGTCTCTGGGGTCTATCAGCCCTGTAGTGGGTCCAAAAGACGTCATCCGGATCTGCTCGACCTTCAAAGCTCTTCCCTCCTCCCTCACTCTCAAGGGTCATGGTAGAAGCACAAACGGCCAGATATCTAGTGTCCACCAACGCAAAGTAAGTCCATGAAAGTAATGTGCCGTTCAGTGCCACCCTTACACAGGGGGAAAAGGAGAGCGAATATGCGTGACAGAGAATACATGCTACACAAGGAGTAGAACTGTTAAAAATAACATGCCCCTTATTCGCTCTGTACATTAAAACCGGGAAGATTTATTCAGAAAAGTAGAAGACGCCAGTATGTTTTTGAATGGTCGGTAACTGAACTGACAAGGGGTGTCATAAATCTATCCAGGAAGGGTGTGGGAACCTTCTCTAACCCCCCTGCGTCTCAGGCCCCGGAGACTTTCTTTCCTGTGGTATACTGTACGTACAGTGTGGACCCCGTTCTACGTTCGTCCGTAACTTTGCTTTTAACTCAATAATAGCATATTGTCGCCAGGCTATTGTTGATCGAGGCGGCAAGGTATTCAAAGGAATGCGCAGTGCAGTGTGTAGATAAAAGCTCGCCGAAACGGCGGGGGGGGGGGGGGGAGACGGACTTCTCGTGAGTTCGCCTTTGTTCTAGCCGGGCCTCGATTGTTTGAGAAATTTCTAGAATGTTAGTAAACTATAGAAAGGCAGCCCGCCCACCAAAGAGGAGTCAGTCGGTAATTGAACGAATGCGGGTAAACAGCTGTGTTTGTTGACCTTGTATGTTGTATTGTGTATGTGTACGAAGTTTATTTATACGGAAATAAGGTGCAATTTTTTGTGTTTGTAACCTGGACTTTTGATTTGACGATGATGATGATGATGATGATGATGATGATGATGATGATGATGATGATGGATATACGGGTGCTCAACTACAGCGGTTATCAGCGCCCTTTTTAAAACTACTCATGGGAAAAGCCAGATATAAAAAGTTTCTAAAAACTATACTAATGTAAATAAACCTATTAAAACTACATGTACATAGAAAGCGGAAAAAAATCAAAACCTACTAAAAATATGTTCGCTATATCTTAAAGTCTAAACGAGAAAAGAATCTAAAAACCTTCTCCACTACTGTGTTATCTTCCGCTAGCATTTCTGCAAAGCTGACCGGCAGCTGCAGAGATGTTCTAAGGGCTGCTAGGTGAAAAGACTCTAGCAGCACGTGTCGTACAGATAACGCTTCTTTGCAAAACGGACACAGTGGAGAAGGCTCCTTTTTAAATAGAAAACTATGAGTAAAAAAGCAGTGCCCAATGCACAACCGAGCCAAATTCACCAAATGACCTTGTTGTCGACGGGCCCTAAAACACAACACACACACACTCACTCCTCGCGACGAGATGACCGACAGGAGGTAACCCAGGGAATCGGAAGTTCCTTGACAGATCTAAGTTTATTATTGCGGAGAGCTGACCACTCTTCCTGCCAGCAGGTTTGCACAGCTCTCCGCAATACGGCCCTAAAATCTTCCGATGTCACAGATGGTACTCGAACCCTGGGCTACATGGTAGCCGTCTTGGCTGCCGAATCCGCCATTTCATTTCCCCGCAAGCCTACGTGCCCAGGGATCCATGCACACACCACGTTAACGCCAGAAGCGTGTAAAACGTGGAGGGCACCCTGTATACGCTGCACAATAGGGTGGTAGTTGTACAGCTGCCTTAGGCTTTGAAGTGCACTGAGGGAATCACTTAGGATTATGTAGTTCCCCAACTTTCGTCGACGTACGTGTAAAATGACCCGGTATATTGCATAAAGCTCTGCAGTAAAAATGGAAGTGCTAGTGTGGAATCCGAATGTATACGGTTCGGTTCCACACACGTACGCACAACCAACACCATTTGAGTTCTTGGACCCATCAGTATAAATTACAAAATGGTCCTGATATCGCGATAAAAATTCTAAAAAACATGTGCGGATACTAGACACAGACATGGTAGATATATCATATTGGGTCATGCCCAGATCAACGTGGGACGCTCTACACAACCAAGGAGGGTATGTCCTCTCCCCCCTAGGATACATCTTGGGCATTTCAGTATCAAGATGTCTAAGGAGCTCCCGGAAACGAAAACCAGGTGGCTTTGGTTTAATAGAAGTGTTCCTATAACACACGTCCATGAAGGTATTAAAGAACGGCGTAAACGTTGGATGTGTGGGCATACAATTAAGTCCACAGCCATAATTTGCTAATAACATGTTGCGCCTGTACGGCAGAGGAGGTTCTGCAGACTCAGTATACAGGCTTATAACTCGGCTCGTTGGAAATTCCCCAACTGCGATACGTATGCCACAATTATGGACTCTGTCTAATCTCTTCAGCACAGATGGTCGTGCTGAGCCATAAACGATACTACCATAATCTAATTTGGAACGGATGAGTGCGCGATAAAGTCGCAATAACACTGTACGATCCGCTCCCCACGATTTTCCACTTAGTACCCGCAAGATATCTAAAGAGCAGTCACATCGTGCTTTCAGTTGTGCTATATGCGACGTTATAGACCTCAAGCAGGAATGCCTTACCTTCAGGTGAGAGATGTTGTAACATTTGAACGTGGATTCCGTCCGGTCCTGGTGCTGTCAGTCGCGATGATGAAAGAGCGTGTTCTAACTCTGCCAAGGTGAAGAGGCGGTTATAATGTTCAAGGTTTCTGGAACTAAACTCGAAACCTTGAGATTCTACCTGAGTCTTAATTGAGATAAACTCAGGAGCATAATTACTGGAGCTAGACACCTGAGCGAAAGCACAGCCAAAGGTGTTAGCCACGACAAACGGATCAACAACAACTCCTGCAGGTGTTTTCAGACCAGCGATTGGCAAGTGGGTTGATTTTCCGGCCACGCGTCGTAACCTATCCCATACAACAGATGGAGGTGGACATCTGTTAAAAGATGATACAAAGTTGCTCCATGAGATCTTTTTGCTATCCTTAAGTATTTGCCTAGACTTTGCACGCGCTTTCTTGTACTCAGTTAGGGTAGGGTGTCGTTGGAATACCCTCAGAGCACGTCTGCAAGCACGAATAGCATTCCGGCAGTCGTTGGTCCACCATGGGACAGGGAATCGACCGGGTTGGGTAGCCGAACGTGGAATAGACTGCAGCGGAAAGAATTTTCTCTGTGAGATGATCAACTAAATCATTCACAGAATCGTGCTCGTTGTAATCAAAGACAGCCAACTGGGTGTAAAGGTTCCAGTTGGTACGATCAAAGCGCCATCTAGGGATACGTGAGGGAGACACATCTTGTGCTAAGAGACTAAGAAGACATGGGAAGTGGTCGCTGGAATGTAAATCAGAGATGACATTCCACTGTAATGAAACTGCTAACTGGGATGAACACACTGCCAAATCGATGTGCGAATAGGTGTTGAAGGCATCTGAAAGGAACGTTGGCTCTCCGGTGTTCAGGAGAACCAAGTTATTGCTCTCCAAGAATTTTGCAATGAGTTTGCCTCTCGAAAATGCCCGATTTGTGCCCCAAAGTGGGTGATGGGCATTAAAGTCTCCAAGTATTAGAAATGGTGTTGAAAGTTGGGAAACCAGATCTTCAAGGTCAATTAACGAGAGGTCATCCGAGGGCGGTACATATACATTGCAAATGCAAAATTCGATTGATGGCAGCTTAATCCTTACAGCAGCAGATTGTATATCAGATTGTAGCTGTAACGGATCTACAAATATGTCATCCCTGAGGAGCATCATAGTGCCCCCGTGAGCTGGAATGCCCTATTCTGTTTCAATATCACACCTCAGTGGTGTGTAGCGTCTGATTTTAAACTTGTCTTGCGGTCGTATCTTAGTCTCTTGTAAGCATACCAACAAGGGGTTATGCTTACAGAGCAAAAGTTCCAGTTCTGGTCGACGTGCTCTTAAACCCCGTATGTTCCATTGGAGGATAGCCATTGGAACTATGGAGAGAGGATGTAATAGTTGGTCTACATTAAGGCGACTTTAACGGTGGCCGAATCAGTTTACCCTTTTTTTTCGGTGTAGGGCTAACACCTGTTTCTTCTTCGTCGGGTTTATCCTGGCGCTTTTTCGTTGCCGTTCTTGCAGTGTGGTCCGTGTCTTCCTGGTCCATTTCTTCGACGGATAAGGCACCTTTTCCTATATAAAACTTAGGTTCGAGGACCCAAAACCGGTTGGACACAGAGATCGACGATGATGACAATCGTCGATCCGTGTCCTCACCTGAAGATTCTTCTGAGGAGGAACTTTTTGACGCCCTAGGACTCCTTTTCTGCTGGCAGTTTTGCTGGTCTCTTTGAGGAAGTCAGATTTCGTGTAGCTGGTCCTGAATTGTTTAGGCGGGACTTCGTACACAACGGGCTTCTGAATCTTGGAGGTAGATGCTTTACCCGGTGACAGTGATGGCGATCGCCTTCCCGATGGCGGCTTGGAGGGTGTAGGTTTTGAGTGTGCTGATTTCTTGTGAAGCTTCGTAGGTGAGGGAATAATGATCTCAGCGATAGTTGCCTGAGCAATAGCGCTCGTCTGAGTGGCGATCTCTCTCCTCGGAACCGGCTTAGCTGCTACTGGTGTGTGTATTGTTTAACGCCCGCTTTTACTTCATACGGCACCACAGGCGATGACACTGATGATACATGACATGAAGATGGAGCACCGGTGGAATGAGATGGCGGGGGAAACCGGAGATCCCGGAGAAAACCCGCCCCAGAGCCGTGTTGTCCAACACAAATCTCACATTGCGGTCGCCTGAGATCGAACCCGGGCCGCCATGGTGAGAGCCAAGCGGTCTAACCACTGAGCCACGGCCTGGTCTAGCTGCTACTGAGCTGTAAGTAGCGGACCGAGGGATGGATGGTATTCGAGTACTCAGGAGCTTCCGGGCTTCCGAGAAGGAAACCTTCTTTTTCACCCGGATCTCTTGGATCGCCTTTTCCTCTGCGAAGCGTGGACATTCTCGCGAGCTGGATGGGTGTTCACCAGCACAGTTCACACATTTAAGTGGTCCCGAGCACACGCCTTCGTGCTGCGTCATCGCACAGTTACAGCATGTCGACGCGGAGTTACAGACCGCGCTAGTATGCCCGAAGCGCTGGCACTTGTAGCATCTTAGCGGGTTTGGAATGTATGGGCGTACCTCGATGGTTTCATACCCTACCCTGATCCTTTGTGGGAGATCTACCCGATCAAAGGTCAGGAACAAGGTACGGGTTGGCACCATCTCCCCTCACTCTCTTCGCTGGACACGATATACAGCCGTCACACCTTGTTCCTGTAGGTTTTCTAGGATTTCCTCGTTAGTCATGCCGTCCAGTGCACGCGTTTTTACCACACCACGCGAGGAGTTGAGGCTCTTATGGACGGTAACGGTCACCGGGTAGCTGCCTAACAAATTCGCTTTCAACAGGTTTGCTGCCTGGGAGACAGAATGTGCTTCTACCAGGAGCGTACCGTTTCTGGATCTTGTGCAGGATTTCACAGGACCAGCTATCTTATCCAAGCCTTTCTGTATAGTAAAAGGGTTAAGAGAGATGAAGTTCTTGCCTTCTTCTGTTCTGATTATTACCAAGTAGCGAGGACTAACGGACTCGACTACTTCCTTTCCGTAAACCTTCACACTTTTTGGGTGTTTAAGGGAGTGCACCATAGCGATAGCATCCTCCACCATTGCAAACGTCTCCGATGGCGTGCTCACATCCTGGGCGCCACCCCGGCTTAGGTGAGAGTCCTGGCCTGGACCTTGCTCACCTTAGGGTCACACCTCCCAGAGTAAAGACAGAGGGACCCAATCGCCTTCAGGAGTGTAACAGCTCATGCAATGGCCCCTCCCCGGAACTGACCTTTATCAGCGGATACGAACACATTCCTACGGGATAACCAGGTGCTGGGAGTTACGCGTTACCCAGTCACCCCTTACGCCTTGTGCGCGTGGCATCCTTCAGACGTGTGTTCAGGGAGGTAAAAGAAAGGAAAAATAAATAAAAGGGTCAAACACCGAAGTGGACCATGGTTTGGGCGTTTGAAGGAACACTCTCACCTCGCGGAGGAACCCAGTCGAGAGATTTCACCAGAGCCTCTTCTGCCAGTTTGCGGGGTTACTGATGGGCCTTCTCGGCCGCCGTAGCGGTCTCGGGTACACCAAGTCCCCACTGTGCATCACCCGATCAGTCAATCCCCTACTTCCTGTTGCCCACCCCTCGGGACGAGGAGCGCAGAGGTTGGATTTTGAGGGGCGGACTTTTGATTTCACGAACCCACAAAGTCACAAAGTTTCTTTTATTTGATATAGTTTGTGCCTCCCTTGCATTGCGAGTGCGATGTGCAGATTGGAACACTCGCTTTTCTTTCAGTCTAATTGCACATTTGTGCTTAGAAAAAGCCAATTCAGTACAACTTTCCACCCCGCGTTTGACCACATGTATCACATCGTGTTAAGGCGAATCATTGGAAAGCTACCCTTACTTAGATTTCTTTTCACTGCGGAGAATTTTTAATCCGAATACTTCAAGCTCCATATCAAAACGTCTTTGTCTTTGCTCTCTGTCCTATCCTTGATATTTGTGTTTTGGCTTTTAAGTGTTTCGAACATGATTAAACATTATGTTTCATTTGTATTGGAGGTAATTACATATGAGAAATCCTCATATATTTTACTATGTTTAGTTAATATGTTTAGTAAAACAAAGTGTACTAAAATCTAGCCTGAGAAGGATAGTCAGATTTTTAACGAGAGAGGAGTTTAATTAATTAATTCTACAAGCATTTACGAAGGTAAACCTCCGTAAATTGCATTTGTACACCATAGAAAATTATCTTCCCTTTGCAATAAGAAGTGGATGTTATGAAGGAACTGTGGTTTTAAAATGGGTAAATGACGAACTTAAGCTTCTCAGTTCCTCTTACATGGTGAATAAATTCAATATTCACAGAACTGTGAATATTAGAACCTAGAACCCTGCAGTCTCCGATATCACCCCCTTCCCTCCGTTAAAACAAAGGCGCGTGATTTAAATTGATATAAATTTACGTCCTCCAACGTTAAGTCATATCGGACGGTGAATGAAATGGGTGAAATGATGCTCAAATGTGTCCAGGGTCCATGGAGATTAGAGCTACTCGACATTCGTCTTTCAGGATGAGGGAAAACCCCTGAAAAAACCTTATCCAGGTAACTCACCCTGACCGAAATTCGAACTCGGAACCTCTTGAACGTGAGACAGACATGGTAGGTGAGACGATGTAAAGCATTTGAATGATAAAATAATGGCTAGGAATGAACATCTGCTTCTACATTTATATGATTTGGATAAAATAAGCTTTCTGAATTAAAAATCACAAAATAGGTAAGCACACCCTGTATTTCAGCAAAAAACATTTATAAGCATTTATACGGAACTATATACACTACAATTAAATTCTATTTTAAGAGATTCAATTTTTGAGTGATGCATTTTAATTTTTACTCCTCCTTTTACTTGTTACATTAGTAGTTCAGAACACGATTTTGCAGACAAACATATATATTCTACAACAAACCAAATGGAGACATGGAATGATAAAAGCTTTAAATATGCTTTAAATATTTCGGTAAGTTTTATGCTTCTTTCTGTCATCTGATAATGGTGCAATTCCTTCCCTTTCGTCGTACATTAACCTCGACGGCAAATCTGATAAAATCTCCTCTTTCTATTAGTATACACTTGTTACCCGTTCTTTCATATTCGAACTCCCAGTAGTATATGAACTGATTCAAAGTGATCCTCGAGAAATTAGGTAGAGTGTAGTCATCACTTTTTACCCTTGTCAAAACTAGATTCACCGTGGGTGGAATGTTTTCACCCAGCAAAGATTGAACAATACGCCGCACTCCGCTTTGCACCATTCCATCATATTGCGTTAACTTAGCGTTGTTTTGTTTCCTCGCCCCCTTTTTATGGAGTTCATAGGGGAACTTTCATTCGTTCCTTTTTATTCTATATACTAATGTTTCTGAACAACCTTAGCTTTTTCTTTCATTGCCTTACTGATACTAAATTTACTTGAAAAATAACATAAGACATTCAATACTAATGTGCGGTTCTTACTTCTTAGCTTACCAATATTTCGTTTCTTCTTAGCTTCCCCTTCCATAACTAAAGATATTTACAAAACTGTTAAATAACTTCACGTTGCACTTCACAATCTTTCACACACTATAAACCTACTCATAGGAACTTTTATCGCAAACTGTGTGCGCTCTGATTGCATCACATTAGACGGGTGGTGCCTGCCTTGTCTCGCACGTGTCGCCCATTCTTTGAATAGATGAATTTCTTTTGTTTGTTTGACACATACGACGAATGCAAGAAGCTAGAGGATTGCGATTTATTTAAAAAATTGCTTTCAACCCTCCTTTACATTTCTCTCTCTTTGTCCACCGATGCAGAACCTATAACAAAACTGTTTCTTGCTGCCTACTTTTTCTATTGCGTATATACATTATACTTAATGTAAAAGATTATAAAACTCGTCTGATTTAAGATAGAGAATTCAAGCTTGGCAGGTAGGAGCACTGTAATCTTCTCTACCTAAGAAAAATTGTTGTAGTATTATAGCGGTAAGCTTTATTTTTACCGGTTGACGAACATACAGATAGCAAATACCGGACTTTTACCGAAAAACAAGTATTTTTGAAACATTTGGGCCCATATAAACACAAAACAACAGTAAAAATGACATAATCTGATAGAGAAAATACTCTGCATAAGACAGTGAGTTCAAAGCTGCAAATTATTACTATTAATTATCTATACCATGTTATTTATACCATGTGATAACGCGAGGTAAAAAAGGACGAAATTATTGTGAATTCCCTTGTGTTAGAGATATATCCCATTTACTTTCATGCTGTCATTTATGGTTGAGATAAGCTGTAGTATCCATAAGGGCCGCAAACGCAGGGCAACGGGGGAAAAGGGGGCTGGATGGACGAAGAATTTAGTTTGAAGTCGGAGTTGATCATCAATGTTCTAAACCCTGTTAGGAGCCATAGAAGTATGATTAACGATACTGTTACACTCTAGTCTACCCATGGTTAGGTAACATTGCACACACATCTCTGGCATTGCTTTAATTTGCTCTTGAATATTTCAGTAACATGGGCACTTAATTTTGTTGTACTATTTCACATTTTGTTAATTTTTGCCACAGTAAAACTGAAATATTTCCTCTTAAAAATAAACGACTTAAATTTGAATTTCTTGAGGTAATTCTGTGGGGGAAAAAAGGCTACAGATTTGTAAGAAACCAACACAATTTTTCTGCTTTTATATTCCCTCCTTAATTTTTATGCCCGGGCTCCCAAGTTGCGTCAAGTATTAACTTATTAATTTAAAGTACAATTGCACATAGCGAAAATTAAATTTTATAAAATTATGAAAGGAACTTCTTGAATTTAAAATTTCTATATATTCATTAGTATATTAATTTCCATACTTTGGTAAATTATGACTAATAAGTTAGTGCACTCTTTGCCACAATTTAAACTGCTAAATTCTTAATTATCAGCTTACTGTTAATAGTAAAAATAACAATTTTAATTCAATGGACTGACAAATATTACCACATATATTTTAAAAATATTACCATATATATATTTTTAAAAAATTTTAAAAATGTCACCACATTCAAGTATTGTTTGGAACTATGTGTATGGGAAAAGTGTTTATTATTATTATTATTATTATTATTATTATTATTATTATTATTATTATTATTATTATTATTATTATTATTATTATTATTATTATTATTATTATTATTATTATTATTATTATTATTATTATTATTATTATTATTATTATTATTATTATTATTATTATTATTATTATTATTATTATTATTATTATTATTATTATTATTATTATTATTATTATTATTATTATTATTATTATTTGAAAAATTCACGTTTCCAAAACTGTTGCAAAAGGGAATGTAAATAGAAACAGAATGACATATCTCAGACTGTGTCTCAGTGATCAAAGACTAACACATCTGCGCAATACTATATTTCAGATTTTGTACTCAAGTTTGACGGAATTATATCAGTTGTACGGTGCCCTTTGTAGGAGCAGAAAAGTGTATTCCAAAAATTCAATAAAATAATGTAACCGCAGTATCAGGCAGCGATTAGGAGGTGGCGAATTAATTGAAATCAGATAATTAAAGAAAAGAAGATAAATTAATAAAAATGCTTTGTTAAACTAATATAAAAATCTTGTTATAATAATATGAAATTAGAATGGATAGAGTAATGATTAAAATAGCGGTTGACTTAAGGAATAAGAAGGAAAGAATAAAATTTAATATAACATATATACTAGCATCCAGGCACGGACGAGGGATTATTCTTGTAAAAATTCTGTACACTTTGGAGAGACAGGAAGGGAGGTCCGTTACCTTCTTTGTGCTAGTAGAGGTTGAATGTCTGAAAACTATAGAACATTTCCAGCCAGGAATGTTTTGGGACAAAGGGCCTTCAAAATGCAGTTGAGCATGAACGCTAAAGGGATTTACTTCGCTGATTTGATAGCCATGTATACCGTTAAAACAACTTAGGGCAGGCGTTCTCCAACTCAGGGTGGGCTGAACGTAAATGAGTTAAATGAGTTTTGCAAACCAATGCGAAAATTCGAAATAAATGAGAAACCAATAATAATGTAACATTTGAGAAGGATGAGCTAGTTTTGTTATGTGATAAAGTTAGAGAGGGGGTCAGAATAAGTTTCGAACTGAATCGTGAAGTAAGACAATTTTACTTAAAATGTGATACTACGATAGGAAGGAGGTGTTCATGCGCGTTCAGAAGAGAAGCGAAGATTTATAAGTCTGAAGTGCAGGGAAGTTAAGAATAGCGCAACCAGCGTAAGTGGAAGCAGCATTAGAAGTTTATTAGAGAAAAGTAGTCGTCGTATAAAGAAGAGATAGAAACCGCGCGGAAGTAACTTTAAACAAGTAATCCAGGGTTTCAAGTAAAACTGAATTTATGTTAGGAATTTCACTAACAGGTGGTCACCGATCCAAGTCGATAAGCAAACAGTAGGAATTAAACCAAATAATTCTGCAACAGACAAAGTGTTATTAATACGACTGAGTAGCCAACAACCACCAAAATCCATTTCCTACCTGAGGATAAGAGAACTCATAGCGCCAATTAGAATCAATCAATTTAACTCTGGTATGCGGGTTTGCCGCAATATGCCGAAGTAACACCTAGCCTCTAAATACTCTAACTTTGTCATTTTTGCACTAGACGCATTTTGGAAAATTTCACAGCAGTACTCTTAAATATAATGAAATGGACACTAGAAGACTTCTTCAATGTTTGAAAGGGTCAGAAATTTATGGCATCTGAATAAAGAAAGAAGGGTGTGAAATTATGGAACCATGCCCATTAAGCATCCGGAAAAGGTCAAATTTTGTTTGTAAACTTCGCAGAAAGAAGCAAGACAGTTAAAAGGTAGAAATTAAAAAAGGGGAGAACATTTAAGGTTAATTGTTATTGACAGACAGCATATAAATTATCACACCGAATGAAAGCTAAACAGAAATACTTTCTCTATTCAGGTAAAGACGAAGAACGTATAATCAAACCTGATTATTGATTTAGAAACCTCAGTGCTCTAAAAGTGCATACGTAATTTAGCACTTGCTATTGTTGCCAAGCAAACTCTAAAAATTAAAAAATTGCAGCATGGCAAAGCTACCTCTTCAAGTTGGGTAAAACTAGTGAACAAAATAACTCGCTGGAAAAGAGGTTACAAGAACGTTACTCATTTATCATGTTTCTTATAAAAGTAACCCTTCATTATGCTGAATGAGTTGGCTTCCTTCGCATCGTTCGGTATGCCTCTAGATTTCATAGCGTATGACGGTGCCATACAGATGACGCAGATGCTTGCTCAAAGTGAAGCGTATACCTCATGGAAAATATAGGGTGCTTGGTTGAGGGTCGCTAATCGCCTTCTCTAGTGTTCAAACCTGGGATTATTAGGGACCTTATCGTGACTCTGTCCCTTGATGTAGTTCGCTTCACTCGGCAGCGTATACACACTTTGATAATCAAATCCTGTATTTAAAATTAAATATTGTGCTATAATCAATATGTAGTATAATGGTTGCCCGACCATCCCAATCTTAATGTAAACGTCTGGGAGGGAAGAGGGAAAGAAACTGATAATGAAAATGATGGCCGTTAGGCTAATGGTTGGTCAGGGAAGGTGATATGAAACTTTTATTTGCATTCTTTCTCTAATACAATCAAGAGACTAATGGTAATCTGTCTCACTATCACTGTCCCTGTTCCTCTTTTGTTCCAGACGTTACATCAAGATTGAAGTAATCTGACATACAGTATATTGTTGTCACTTAATATTTCAATAGTTCGACAAACCTTACAGCAACTACGTGGCCACGGTAATAATAAAAATTACACAAAATGGCAAAGACATGCTTTACTTTCGAGCAATGCAAGACCTTCTGTATTCTTTGCAGGTTTCAATCAACCCCTTGCACTTTGATCAAAGATGTGGTGTACCAAAGGAAATCAAATACACCACCTGAATTACTGTAAAACAGTAAAAATGAAATGAAGAAGGATTTGTAGACACTACAAGAGTCAGTGCTGAACCTACAGTAATGTATAGATATTATTAAATATTTTGAGAAACTCATGCCTTCGGCAGTGTTTAACTGTCGTACTGGTACCACAGGCGGTGAATGAAATGAAGCATGAAACGATAATAAAATTGGTAAATGAAAGTTGGGAAGTTCCATACCTAAGTCTAGGATAACTCCCAAGTATTTGTCAGCTAAAAAGGCTGAGAAAGACCTGGAAAAATCCTCAGTTAGAGTAGATGGACTTGGTTGGGTGTGAACTGCGTACTTCCCGAGCTTAAACGATGCCAGTTACACGTGTAGGTAAGCATCTCTTGTGATTTAAGAGATAAACCCTTACTTAATTTTACCTTTAATATCTTAATATTTTAAATTTCAGTACTACTTTTTATGATTAAATGTTTTAGCGTTTTGTAACAATTAAAAGCGACAGAAGTTTCGGAAAAATACTCTAAAATATTTATTTGCGAAAAATCTGAAATGTATACTTCCAGAATGAACGAACAACTAATACTCATCGTTGAAGGAGTAATACTAGAGAATATTACATACTAGCTGATTAGCAGTAATATTAGAGTGAGAATGTGTCTAGTCACTTTGGTTTATAAATAAAATAGGTAACTAAAACTCAAATTTAACAAAACCTATATTCCTATGAAAAATTGAGATAAGTTTGATTACTTTGTTGAAGTGTCATTTATTGCGTGCAACTAAGTTTATGAATTTATTGTGAATTTCTGTTATTTACTAAAAAATCACGACTTTTTTAATATATTCTCAGGGGCAGTTAAGTTAAGATTTATCACAAACATAATATAAGGTACACAAAATTTGTGGCATTGCTCTTTACTAACATTTTCATTGCTGGAGTTCATAAGTGATACCTTAGGGGCTATGTTTATCTTCTACGCATAGCTGTACACGTTGGTAACTTACGATGACTTAGGTATCGAATATGATTATTTTCTGTCTCACCTTATATTTATTCTGTTAAATAAATGCTGTAAACTATTTCACTTAAATGGGACCCAGGGAATCTATATTATGCATTCTGAAAACTCACCACAATTAACAACAGAAACCCTGAAGCCTATAAATTTTTATTCTCGATAATCCTTTTAAAAAAGTTGTGTATTATTTTGCTCATTCATCGAAACATACTCTAGCACTCTTCAAACTTAGAAGTGAAGGTCACTAGAGTGGAAATCTATATGAGAAGCTGTGATATTTCGATCATAAACACTGCAAAGTATTGAAGGTACTTTTCAGAATCTGTGACACGTTAACACCGAAATACCTAGGAATGCTACTGAAAGGCGTTACCCTTCTGCTTTGTAGATCTACGATTACACTTTTCCAAGGATACAAGCTCGTATATGTCGATTTAATGATTACTTTTATATCTGTATTGAGAAATAAAAGTAGTATAACATCCATCTAGCATCTGTATTTTTCAGAATAGTGGTTATTGCATTTTATCTCAAATGTATGTGTACATAAAAAGTGATAGAGATTACTGTCAGAGTTAGAAATTCAAATGTAGCCTTTCGAAAATCTGCTGTTTTTGTATCTATCTGCCATTCATACCTCTAAGCAAGAAATCAGACTTAACTAAATGTTTTCAAAATGTAAGCCAAGAAAAAAGCAAGTTCCTACCTTTGTTTTGGAGCGATAATGATTTCTGCTGGTGTAAATGCTGCCGGTGATGCACGTTCAGATAGAAAGGACTTAGGCAGCGATAGGGACCGCTGTTGAGAATCTAGAGGACTACTTCCTTTATAGCGAGCATCCTCAGGCTCAGCCGCCGGCGCTGATCCAGGTCTTGGTTCCAGTACAGATTTGTCACGCTCCTGTAGCGGCGATTTTCCTCCTAGACCTCCCATCGATAGTGCGTCATCCTGAGGTGTCGATGTGCCGGAGCTTCTCTGTGCCATTCGTGGACTCTTCGTCACAGTTCTGTCTGAAGTGGTCACCCACACATCACTTGAAGATGAGGACGCAGATGATGCGGGAGATCTAGCAGTATTCGCACCTCCACTAGGGGACAGTTTAGAATCTTTGGAAAGGGAATTTTCTATCTCCTGAATGTCCATTATTGGGGATGTAGCACTTTTCCCACAAATACCACTATCTTGCTGATTAAAAACCAAGCCATTTCCTATTCCAAAAGCACTTGTAGAGTCACCCTTGTACTGATCACATTTTTCACTATCTGCTGGATAGCTAATCACAGAGGAGACTTTATTTATCACATTAGACTTTAGCTTTTCTGATGAACTACTATAATTACCAGAATGTTTCTGTGTTTGACAATGACTGTAATGCTGCTGTCTTCCAATACTTTTACTTTTGAACTTCTTTTCTTCATTTTCAGGTGTTGTGACTAGCCTTTTCTCTAAACTACTGCCTACATTTTCATTAGGTCCATTCTTTGATCTATTGCTATGCATGTACTGATAACTATTCTTATGGTCCGACAGTGAAGGATTAAATACATTATGTCCTTCAACTAATCCTTCAGTTATTTTATTTGCTTTAATGTCGCTATCATAAATGTGTTTCGAGTCACTACTTCGACCTCTTTGGACCGAAGCGCTGGCCTTCGTAGTAGAAGGATAAGTCTGTGAAAGGCGTATGGCAGATCCCATGGATGAAGTGGTTGTTGGTTGGACAGAAGGTAGTTTAGACCCAGACGATGATCCTGGCGAAAGTGAAGATGGCTTATTATGAAGTGAAGAGTTGGTAATCGGTGGATATAGGCTATCACGATGAGCACAGTGGGGCCAGAAGTCACAAGTGTTTGGGGTACATGGATTAAGGTCAAAACTAGAGCTAGTTCCAGGAGTTGTCGGCGTCGAGATGCCACGCTGCAAAATCCTTTGTTGTCGTTGGGATTGAGTTTTAACCTTGTTTCCTCGAGAAGACACGACAATAATGTTGAACCCAGATGGCTGTTGCTCGTGGCTACCATCTTGAAGTTCTGAGGATCCATGATCCGTGGTACTGTGATAATGCGCTTGCAAGAGGGCTCTGGCAGCTGCACGACTTCGGGTACCATGCAGATAGTCCGTGACGGCACGAGCCTCATCTTCCCACCGAAGAAATCCATCCTGGTATCGGTTGTCTTCTGACTGAGCCTTTCCTGCAAACATAAAGGTTAACATTACACGGTTGCAATTTGATTCATTTTAACACCCATTAACTAAATCTTCTGTAGCTAACGAATCTAACCATCTGTATTAAAATTTACTCTTTGGCAAAATTTATTTTACATTTCATCAAAACTTAAAATGATTAAAGGTTCAAGTTTAAACTCATTTTGTAAAGAAAAACATATTTTTCAGTTAATGGCCTGTATTAACTATTTTTAGCTTATTTTTATATTAAAACCCAGTAACATTTTAATGCAAATAACTGATTACACACACAAACTCTTAACAAGGGTGAGCTTTCTGAAAATACAGTAAAATGTTCTACGGAATTTAATGCATGAATCTGCATCTATATTAAAAGTAATATATCAGCTCAGCTTGAATTGCGTATAGGATTGCTAGTCAAAATTTATGACTACAGTGTCAGAGTACCACTATCAACTAATTTCCATTATACAGAATGTGAAGATATTCGCGGACCTTTAGGATTTGTACGTCATATGGAGTAAACAACAATTTAATTAGAAATCTATAAGAACAAAGACATGCCGTTTTGCTCCAAAAGAAAAATAAGCTAAACGTTCTTATCTTGGAAGAAGACTGCAATATTTTTCAATAAAATGTAATAATGAATTAGAATAACAAGATAAGAAAGTCCTTCGGCGTTTTATTCCAAATACAGAGCGCTATATATTTTACTCATGCTATAATACACCAAATTAGTAACACGATGGCAAGTATTACACTTTTTCAGCTGCAGATCATATTGTAATTGCGTAAATTACGCCCTCAAAATGTATACAACCATACAGTTAAGCTCGATTACAAAAATGTAATCCACCTATCATCCAACATGAGCCACGATTAAAAATTAATTTTAAATAATACATTTGAGTACATGGGAACGTGCCGATAAAGGAAAGAGTGATTTATATTGGAAAGCTATGACTTTAATAAAGGACAATCTCAACAAAGGAAAATAAGGAAATCACTCAACAGATTTTGAAACTTCTTTCACATTTGAAAAGCCTAATTCTTCTAGATGTTCATAAGAAATATATTTTTAACAATTTTCAAATTGAAGGGTTTAGAGGGAACTTTCATAATCACGTCACCAGATTTGAATACTGTTTCGCTGAATACGGGCATTGGAGGATACTTTTATCACATTATTATGAACATGGCAGGTCGTGTTTAATGTGTTCCAGCTCAAAGGGGTATCGGCGAGGTTATAGAGCGGAAAGATGCATATCACATTCACATCACAATTGTTGTTAAGGTGTACATTTCATACGACCTTAATGCAACTGGTACACTTGGGATTTAGATTTGGACCAATATAAGCTAACTTATAACGTTTGCTTCCCTTATTTTCAACACCTTACACATAGATCAACACTCTTTGTTCTACACTAAATTTTTTGCAGTGACAAATAAGAAACCAGTAACCACTAAACACTTTATTGATTAATTAGACAGTTAACTGATCGCAAACATTATAAAGTGTGTTTAGCAGCAAACCAGTGTTCTCACTTGTAACAATATTGAGTTGTAATCTCTATCTCGATTTAGTTATGTGCACTGTAGTTTTCCGGAAAGAAAGAAAAGGTGTATACGTCTAGTGCTCAGCACAGCACCTGGGCTATCTGACTAACTGGGAGAGACATGGCAGGGAGACTCTAAAGACGATTAGATCCAGATGACGGCGCATTAAACTAGGATGGGGTCACCAAAGCTAAAGACAGCGTGAGCCTGCCTGCTCCATCTTCATTACCAAAGAAAGGGCACTTGCGGACGATCGGGGCAGGGGGAAATCTTCTTCAAAGAGGATATCGCACCTTCACACCATCATGCAACACTCGGACTGACATAATCGTGCAGTCCTATAATACGTGAAAGTAAGAAAAATGAAAGAAGTTGATGGGGATAGGAAATGATGGACAAGGAATTCGTAGCATAAGAACAGCGACCCCGGAGTGCACCTACCGAGCTGGAAAAAACACGAAATGCCCAAAGTTATGGTCGGCAGCCCATTGCCAATCCCCAAACCCCACATTTTACCGTGGGGTAGTCTCATTTGATTAAAACGTATAATATGAACAATAAGATCCACTTTTTAAAAAAGTGTGCAAATAAGTGTTTTTATTTTCATTCCGGAATGGCACAACTGATATTGGTCAAACTTGACTAAACTGGCAACGGAGGAGAACGGACGTGCAGCAGAGTTGCTCCTGTGGAAGCAAGAAAAAAGGAGTTAAGTGACATGGTAACAACTAAACAACAACAAATAGTGGCTTAGCAATGAGGTATAAACAAGAATTGAGGAAATGAGGGAATATAGAGTTATAGATTAAAACTAAAGTGCCGGAATTAATAAAATAAGGATAACAAGATCAGGATGATAAAATGAGAGATATGAGAATATACAACCAAATATTTTCTGAGATGAAAGAGTGAAAATGATTCGGAATATTCTAGACGATACGAGAGTTATTAACGAAGAGATTGGGAATGAATATGAGAGGTTTCCACTGCGGGACGCATTTAGAATTGAGAAATGGAAGGTATAGGAAACATATTGTTGAAATGTAATAATGTGGAATTGGCAACAGAAGTATTACAACAACATAAACGTTAGGAGGAACATCTACTAACATCAACAAGGAGCTATCATACTAGCAAAGAAAACAAAGGAGGAGGCTAATTGAGGAAATAAGTGAGGTGAGGAAACAAAGATATGATGTGTTTGGATGAAACTTCAAACTGTGGATCGATGGACGAGTGGCTGAGGAGGAAATCGATCATTAGTTATCGCTTCTCGTATATATTGAGACACACTTCAGTTTAAATAGGCCAAACATAATTTTCTTTGAGTATGTAATGAACAAGCCTTTTTACAGCACATTTAAAATAAATAAGAATCGAATGTGCTATTTTCTAAACTAAGATATGGTGGCTAATGGAATCAATAAGGGTTCAGAAATCACCCGCATCGGTTATCTGTTATTCGAGATATGGGGAATCAGGTGGTCTGGGGGTAATTACAACGCAATATCGCTATGTTCCAGACATTCCGAGTCGAATGTATGTGGCTATAATGATTCGGTGTTCGTTAGAGTAATATCTAAATTTAATTAATACTTGATGATCGAGAAGACCAGTCTAACGGTCTGGTGCACCATACTCATTAAACTGATAGCTCAGTCCGGATACGTATGACAATCAACTTCCTCTACTGTAAGTTAGAGTCCTGTTTTGACGTAGACAGTTCCTATCCGCTACCAGGCAGTGTGAAAATACAACCAATTTCCTAGCAGTTTGACTGTTTCCAATTTTATTTCACTTACAAGTCTGTATTGTACAAACAAATTTGTAATAAGGATGCAATGTAATGTATACTAGTGTTTTGCCATCTTCTTGATTTGTAATGCTACTATTTCGGACGGGAAGAGGTATGCGACCTCGATACTGTCAATACATCGACACACTCGATACTAGGTGACATCGATCTATATTTTATTATTTGAAACTCGAAACGTTTGTGATACTTAAAAATTTGGACTTTTCGTTTCTGTTCGAGACAGAATTATTCGCATGTGTTGCGCTAACACTTTGGGATAAACAAGGACGAATGAATGTATCCCTATATTGTTGCTTAGATTGTGTCAAGAAGGTATTACAGTACTCTCATTCTTGGTCTAATCAAGCGTTTTCTGTGGATGAATCAATGAATATTCCATTGTATCTTATATAAATGAAAACATGCAAAAGAGTTGAGAAGGAGAAAGATATTCGTGAAGTATGGAGCGTAAACTTAGTTATTTGAAGCAACACGGTGCGTTATCTCTGCAGCGCCTAGTTCTGTGTCTCGCTCTTTGTCTTTACATTTACTTATTCTGGTGGCCAAAATCGCAAATCTGACATAAATTAATCAGAATTTCAAAAGTGAGATGATTCAACGTTTGAAAGTAATAGTTTTGCCTTTAGTCTGGTAGTTTGCTAGTACGAAATTCACTCATACTGTGCGGTCCGCACAAGGAACCCATATTGTTTATCACGTTACTTCTGTGACTTTCAAATAGGGCGATTTTTGTCCTTGAACTTTACCTGACTAGCAACCAATCGGAGTCTTGCTGTGTTATCATCTTGCATTGCTCTTAAGTGGGAAGCGACGAGCGCGCAGTGAATCCATCTCTAATAAGTTACACACTAATAGTGTATTGGTGCTCAGACAAATATTCAAATTTTGCAAAAAGTGATTCACGAAGAAGGTAGGGAGTTAAGTTTCTAACACAACTACAAAAACTCCATATTTTGTTTAGGTCAAAAGTTTTCATAACACAAATAAATATAGTAGCAATATATTATAACGACGACTCGCGATGTAAGCTTACAACTACTTTTATTAGTAGAATGCTGTATCTGCAGAGCGTGAGATGTTACATGTTTGTTTATGATTGCTTCGTAATCGGGGACAAGGTTTGTTTACTCTAGAGCTCAAAGCACTATTATTCAATTGTTCTTCCGTTTAAAAAACCAGGTTAATGTTATTAGCTGGATCAACTTGAAATTATAAATGGGACACGAGGTAATCCACCTACTTCCTTACCACTATCAATACAATCCAATTGAGTTAGTGGAGGCTTACATAAAATGGGGAATTGTAAACAGAAATAACATTTTAAAAGTGATTATACTTGAACGAATTATTCACGAAGAAGTTGACAATATAACACAGTAAATCTAGAAAACTACCTGAGACATGCTGAAAAAAACTCCAAGAAGATGACTTCTGGAAATAAATAGCACGTGCTAATGTTGGAGCCTATCGTCATAAATTTGCAAGACTATGAAGATGGAAACGAATTGTCCCTTGACGTGACATTAACAGCTGTACCGATGAACCTCTGGCGGTTTCAATTGATTAGAAAACCGGGTAATTCATAAGCTATAATTATAACATTTAAAACATATACATAATGTACGAATATACATGTTCCAACTTTGATTTTAACAACTGTATTATTATAAAAGTTTGAGAAAATCAATTTGGGTTCCCTTACGTCTAATGCCAAGGAGACTCACATACTCTAGTATAGTGTGTGAGGGAGAGAGATGTATGAAATGAGTAGGGTAATGAGGTGGCAACGTTGAGGACGCTGGAGCCCAGAGCTCCTCCCATTTGAAAAACATAATAGTTTCATTTAGCATTTTGTTGTCATATTATGCACAGCTGTGATATTAAATGCAATGTGAGGAAATTATGGAAACAACTAACTAGCAGCAAAGCGGTGTGTGCAATAAACAGAAACAAAATAAAAACGCATTTTCGCTTGGCGGTAAGTCACACATTATAGCAAATCTAAATGAGCATTTTACATCTAAATATTCGGTGAAGATTATAGAATGTCCATTGAAATAGTAGTGCAAGAATATACTGCCACTTTAGCCCCTAATGACTAGGCACAATATTACACTTTCTTTACACTGCCCCATGGATCCCAGACCACCACTTTAGCTAAAATTGTGAAAGTATTCGTATTCAGCCCAATATATTAATATTTATTTGAGAAATTAATCAAGAAGATAATGACAATGAAAATAACAACACATTTATTATTATTATTATTATTATTATTATTATTATTATTATTATTATTATTATTATTATTATTATTATTATTATTATTATTATTATTATTATTATTATTATTATTATTATTATTATTATTATTATTATTATTATTATTATTATTATTATTATTATTATTATTATTATTATTATTATTATTATTATTATTATTATTATTATTATTATTATTATTATTATTATTATTATTATTATTATTATTATTATTATTATTATTATTATTATTATTATTATTATTATTATTATTATTATTATTATTATTATTATTATTATTATTATTATTATTATTATTATTATTATTATTATTATTATTATTATTATTATTATTATTATTATTATTATTATTATTATTATTATTATTATTATTATTATTATTATTATTATTATTATTATTATTATTATTATTATTATTATTATTATTATTATTATTATTATTATTTACAATAAAGAACATAAATGTGTAAGTCTATTATATTTGGGGGGAAATATATTGGTGTCAATTTCTCAGAATGCAAAACAACGATCGTAGAATTAGGATATACGAGTACTACAACATTGGCTATACATTTTTAAACACTTGAAAACTAAAAATAATGTAATAATTCAGTAAGGAAGCTACTATCCCTGATCTCTCTATTAAAAAGGTAAACTTACATACATGAATGCATATCGGAAACTAGCCTGAGACTTTGCAAGGAGGTAGAGAATCTAACAATTAGATACACATAAAACGTTGGCTGCTTAAATTAACTCAAGCATCTGAAAAACCACCTAGAATGTGGCATTTAAAAACAACGACGGGCACTTGTAGCCATTAAGTGAGGAGTATCGAATATAGAATCACATTGAATGAAGAGACGTATGTATCCGATGTAAAGATAGCTTGGCATAGCACGTAGGTCTGAATCAGACCGCTGAAAAAGGTTGAAAGGATACAGGGTACACAACGGAAGTAAATACCTCGCCCACTGCAACCTGTACTTAGATCTGTTGCGGCTGACACTCCTGCACTAGGAAGGAATGAAGTGACGCACCGTAAGAGGGCACAGGCTATAGAGAAGCGCGGAAGTCCGCAACAAATGCTGGGAGCTCTTTATTCTGGCGTCAGAACTTCATGTACAATCACTAACGCTGTGGTCTGACAAAAAACACTCAATATTTGAAATGCACAATATTAACGTATTACTTTTAAGTACTTCCAGTTAATTTAAGCAGCTAGTGCTTTGAATATATGTAATTGATTTTTTGTCTATCTATGCGGAAATATTGAGGTTATCTTTCGATATACATACACACATGTAAAATTACTTGTAAGTAAATTTCAAGTACCGGTTTTGAACAACTACGCAGAAATAGCGGCATCGTCTCATCTCAACATCTTACAATACACACTGAAAACGTCGTAAATGAATCTGATCAATTTCAACTTCGGGATTGCAGTAAAAGCAAAAGAGAAGAAGAGTGTTAATGTGGAAACAAATGCTTTGAACTAAATTTTTTTATGAAGACACTGCTTACTTTAGTCTGTAGAGGATTGTGTTGGGGAATTTGATATTTGAAACGATATTACATGTTCAAAATGCAATCCTTTTGCACATTTATACTAATAAAAGCTACTGTCATATGCTACAAAACTTGGCCGTCTTCCTCCCGGTCACGTTCTTTACGACTTGGTTAGCGGTAGCACGGTCCGTATCCCGATCACACGTGATCGATGTCAAATAAAATCTCGTCACATTAATAACTATCGGAATAAACACAAAATACCTAAGCAAAGGAAAACTTGGATATGCCGTCCATATGCGTGAATACGGCATCTTCTGAGGAAATTTCCATTCGCATCAGATTGTGAAATAGGTTAAATTCTGTCCTGATATTTTGTTTTAAGACAGTGAGTGGGGACAGTAACGCGCCATTTTATTTAATTTATAAGAATGAATTATCTGAATTGCTTTTTGTCCTGTAGAAATAAAATGAAAAGCGGGGCATAAGGACGCTATTTAAATTTGCTTAAGCAAATCGGATTTTACTTTCTACGTCCAAACGTGAGAGCGAAGTTCCTGGTGCAAAGTATCATAAAGTCAATTTTTCTGGTTAGAGCCATTTTATCAACCGCCTAATAGCTAACTTAATTTTACTAAAGTATTTTAAATAAGCAAATATATCATTTGCTTTATTTCTAGAAGCCATAGACCTTCACAAGAATTCAGAACAATACTTCCAATTTTTTTTAAAAAATGCATTGCTTTGTTATGAGCAGACTTTTAAACCATGCCCACTTAGCATTTGAGAACAACATAGTTTTGAAACCTTGAACATTGCAAGAACGTTTATCTATTCCGAATTGACATCTTTACAAAATTACTCTGAGATAATGACAATATATGTTTTCCAAGACCGTGAAATTTATTAAGGATAATATTTTCATGCTATCACTTTAAATGTTGCCAAAAGGTAGGTTGTTTGACATAAAAACAGGAAACTGAAACATTTTTAGAAAGCTTAGTGGTGAATTAGCACAACAATCTTTGTTAACAGTGACTGGCATTCTCCGGTTACAGCCTCAAATTTATAAAAGCACCTATATTTATGCAGTATTGAGTTATAGTCAACCTTTTAAGACTATAAGACTTTAAGCTTTTTTGGGAAGCTTTCTTCATAAGTAGAGAATGAAAATGTGTAAGGTGAACATGAGACCGATGCCTCTTTATATCCGTATTATAGATCATTTTTACGAGACCTATTATATCTATTGGATTACACGAAAGCTATTTTGTTTTTATGTGGAATACCTTAATATGTATCCTATAATAAGACCAAACATATTCTTGCACCAAGGTACAAAGGAAAACAGCAAGCGTTCTTAGATAATCACTTAGAGGTTCCATTAGAATATGTATCATTAGCAGGCGAAGAAACCTGACACCGATTAAATAAGTTATATGTAACTATACCATAAGTTGTCAGGGTCAGAGTTCAGAAGAAGGGAGCCATAAGTCAAAACAAACCTGTATGAATGCGTCGCAACACTCGACGACTACTGTCCTGTTCGAAATATTTCAAAATAAAGTCGGTAATTTTCATGGAGTGTTATGCTGGTTGGATATTTTGTTCGTCTAGAGAAATAATTTACATGTGTCATTAATTGATGGATAATAAATATTCACTTTTTGCACTTAAAATTATATACGTATATTTTCAAATAAAAATACTTCCATTTTATATGACAGATTTCCAGAACATTTATATGTATTTTATTCATAATACATATACCAGATATTCATTGTATTTTCCTGAAGCGTTAATTGATCTTAGTGTTTTTATTGGTCCGTTTCTTCATTATGCTTCTATGGCTGAAAAATTAGTATTATTGTGCGCTGCATCTTATTTTCTGAATTTCTCAAAAGTAAATCTCCCACTGTTATAATTTCAAGATTACCTCCATTACGGGAAGTTGTGCACGAAGTCATAGGTGATGCGGACAAAGCGTACATGTTATACAATTATGTAATTTGTTATTCTCAAGTAGACTGCTTCCCTTTACAGACCCTTGACGGCACACTATGAGATATCTACAATGTTTAAGTAGAACTCCAAAAGAGCAGGACCTACTCTCGTACTAAACAAAACTACGGTACTGTAGAATACAGTCAAACTGAAGTCATCCATGTCTCTTCCATCGGTATCCAAGTTTCGCAGCCAGATCAATACCAGTAACATGAGACATGTACTTCGTGTATGTTGGACTTTCTACTATCTGAATATTTGTAATTTTATAAATTACAGACTCATGAGAATAACAGGAAGGGCATTCACTTGTTTATGTCCAGGTTCCTCGGATTTTGACTCAAAAGGCATTTGGAAACTGCTATGAATGGAACACTGTTCAAGGCGCGTTCGTTCCTCGATTGTAAAATAAGAAATAAGTGAATGAATGAATGAACGAACGAATGAATGAATGAATAAATGAATAAAAAGCGAAATACTCCAGGGACACATCAGCGCATTTGAAATGATACGTATACTCATTCCAACAGAGGATATTTTGTATATTTTTGTAAGCTAAAATTTCTTTACTTGAACTGAGCCGTGAATATTTGTTGTGAAAAATAAGCTATAACACAAAAGACTGACTGTTGTGATCCCATTTATATAAACGAATTTCATCTTCCGAATGCATAAGTTATTTTCCTTAAGTTGAGTTATATCTGTTGTTTTTTTGCTTCTTGTAAGCTTTCCTGTATCATATTACAAATGGAGAGTTACCATGCCTTCACATGGTAACTACGTGTACTACTTTGTTCTCTACCCCAATAACAGCAGTGAGGAAGTAAGAGTTAATGTTACTCAGGGTATGCATTCCTTGCCAAGGAATACGCAATTACAAGAAGAAAGAAGCAGCGAGTTGTCTATTCAACGTTTCTTCTCCCGGAAGGTAGGAGTGGATTTAATAAAATATGAAAGAGCGAGCTGTTATTCAATTTGGAAAGGAAAACGGGTCACGCGAAATTCTTCATACAAACTTTTATGGAATCCCTGCTAACCAAGAAAGGGAGAACTTGGTGGCGAAGCCGAAAACAAAATAAGGGAAGAAAAGTGAGTATGGCGAAGGGACAGGGAGCATGCTTTTCTGATATGTAGAAGCGAAGAAAATAGCAGCATGTGTGTAACTTGGTAGTTTAATATATAGTTAACTATTATTAAAATCTATGAAATCGTTGCTATTTACAAGGAAATAAATTATCTGAATTTGGAAATGTAATATTTCTGCAGTATTGATGCCCAATCAGAAATTTTAATATGATCGTACATTTAAGGGCAAACACGTTTCGCAATAGCTATATGGATTTTTTACACAATATTTTTAGGTAACTTATGAGATAAATTGCAGATAGATGGAGCCTATAAATTACATTTTTTTCTTAAATTCTTGTTATTTTTTAATACTACATAGACAATGAAGGCAGACTAAGAGAACTACATCGTCTACGTCATTAGAATAGCGCGTACAACTAATCAAACGTGAAATTTTATAATACAATTTTTTGATTTTAATTGGTTACACAAATTGTGTGATATAAAACTTATTGCATCTGAAGTTAAGCTTGTGGGCAGTTGGCTGAGAAGGAAAAAATTTAATTCCTAGTTTTCCGTCTTAGTAATTTAGCATCTTCAGTTTATAGTATAAAATTATAAATAAAGTACATGTAGAGCTTTTACCTAGCAGATCATTAATAAAAGTTAATGTTTTATTTAGTAGAAAATTTTAGATAAGCATTTGTGTGTAAAACATATGAGATGTTAAAAGTATGTGATATCTATAATTAAACTATGCAAAGCAAAGTGAGAGAAAATTACAAGAATGAGTACTAAAATTAACAATTTCATTTAAGAGAATTACCTCTATGAATGATAGTAACAGAATGAAATAGTAACAAAATACGTTATTTTTTAAATGATTGAAACATTTGATGTTTCATATGGCAAAGTACAGTCATGAAAACCTTAGATTAAACTGACACTTCAGAGAGTATTTTAATGTAATTTGGAACTAAATTTCATTAGCCGTTTCCTCGAAAAAATAGGATAAAGACCCCAATATTGTGGTATTAAGGTATTAAACTACGTGTGAATATTAAACAGACGCACAATCACTAAATTAGAATGAAGTAAACTACATGGTCAAATAAAAAGCTATAATATCAGATCGCTAAATTTTCTTATGGATTGTTTAAATAGAATTTTCGAAAGCTCTTCCGAACGCTCTAGAAATAAAGGTAAATATAAATACACTACAATAATATGAAATAGATTACTTAATCTTAATGTGTGCAGAACATACCTTGCAAGAATAACAGGTCAGAAACTTAAAACGCTAAATTTATACCACGAGCAGGAAAAAGACACCAAATGGAACCTCGTCCGCATAACTTGATCCAAAAGAAATTAACCCCCTGCCGGAAGTTTGAAAAGATGGAGCCTAGAACGTCATAGCATCACAATGGCACCTAGTCAAAGACGAAAGCTCCAAAGTATGTTTAAATTATTCCGATTAACATTAATCAATTTTTACGCTTCGGATAAAAAATTGCACATTTTAATTATTATTACGAATATAATTAAATTCGTTTAATTCAGTTTTATCATAGACAAAATACCAAAACACACACACTGAACACGCACACATTGAGCTATATAGGTCAAGCTCATAATTGAACTTAAGCCATCATTGCAACACTCAGTTGAACGTTGCTTGCTGTATTACTGAGGGAATATATCAATAAAAATTGTTGACGGGAAATTCGTTTAGTTCCAAATGAGGAATTAAAGCTACTTTACATATAAACACGAACCTAAATCTTTCTGAGTAACTAAGGTATTAATGTAGAATCAGATATCAAGAAAGAGTAATGGACGTTTTTAGCTTATTAAATGTGAATTACTTACTGTGCTGAATGAATGGACGCCTTGGCCGTTCCTGAGGCTGTTCGCTTCCACCTATTTTGACGGTGACCCTATGTGGCTCAGTCTGCTGTTGCGGGTAATGATGCTGGGGTTGATGCTGCTGCTTGGCTAGATGTTGATACTCCGTATTGCTAAAACTGCTGGGTGAGAGAGCTCCTGGTGATTTTGTCTCCGGTAGCTGCAGACTTCGGGAACGCCTCACACGGTTCCGACCATCCCAAGTGTGATAGCCATGCGGAATGGTTTCCATTATATTTCTTGTATTAGACTGCTGCTTTGCAAGTGAATGACTCGCAGAACGCCGAAATGCCTGAGATTGTGTCATAGATGCCGAGGATACTACCCGACTTCCAGTTCCTGCACCACAACTACTTAAAGATGACGATGATGACGATGACGAGGTGGATGATGTGGAGTGATTAGAACTCTTTTTCTTTCCTGAGCTGCCTTCAGAACCTGGCGATCTTCTGGGTGGATGTGCTCTTTGGTGATTAAATCTATTTGCATGGCGTAAGGACGACGGTGAAATCTTGTCTCCATGAACTAATGATGAGCGCTCCTTTATTTGCCCACCTTGCCCCGTAGGTGTATCAGGAGACAAACTGATCACATCTTTAAGCGACGGCGGTACAGTCTTGCTAGGAGTTATGGTTTCTTCCTCGTCTCCATCTTCATAGCCTCCAATTGATGAATCTGTTTCAGAAAGCCGTGGCATTGCCGTTCGAGTGTTTATGTTACTGTCAAGGCTACGGAATCCAAAGGAAGACGAGGAAGATGAAGAAGAGTCGTACCTTTGAAACATAGATCTGCGAACGCTACTGGTTGTTTTGTCCTCTAAAGACTTTGTTTGTGGGATACGAGAATGATTTGATAGCTGTTGCGTAGGAGTAGTTATGGGGGAAATTTTATGAGTCGGTTTAAAATAACTGGAAGAGGAGACTGCTGCCGCTGCTGCTGCCAGAGAACGAGGTGACGGTAATGTGCTCCAGTTAGTTGCGGAGATATGTGGAGGGGAAGATGGAGGGCTGTCTACGATGGCATTTGAACGTGAAAGGAAATGAGGCTTGCTAGATCCATTGGACCTGCGAACAGTCCCATAAACCTGGCGGTTAGGATCTTGGAAGGCTGGAGGCGGAGAAATAATGGGGGTAACAGAAGGGGGTGACATCATATCGTCTTCTATAATGTCTCGTGATGAGTCATGGGGAGAGGGCGATGCACTCTTGCTATTGACCCGATGTTCAAAATCACTATCTTTCATAATATCAAGCGGAAGAGGTAGAAAAGCAGGTCGATGTTGCTCCTCTGCTCTTATAATTGGATCGGGAAACTTTCCCGGTTCACTGTTACTACAGTGATAGTCGGCAAGTCTTATACTGGGACGTTTATTTGGAAGTGTATTCGACGTGACTACAGTAGGAACAATTGAGGCTGTGGAAGGTAATGTAGAAGTTAGAATCCCGTAATTTGCTCTTCTATTTTCATCAAGGGACCTCTGTTGCACCTGCACCCAACCAGAGCGACCAAGATAAACACCATCTACCTCCCGGTCACACCATCGTACAGGTGATAACTCTCGACTACAGGTACCATTATTTATTATACTACCTCGATCCACAGACGCAGAACTTGATGCAATGAAGAGCGCAGTAGCCTGAGAAGCTGAATCACCCCTATGACGTGCTGAAGACGGTAACGATGCGTAGGTAGTATTGCGTGTTTGGCCATTAAACTTCGTTTGTGGAGTAGGGCTGGCATTGGTATGCGATGTTGATCTTGTCACATTGCTAAGTGTTGTTGTCGCAGGTGTTTCCCATGGCTCCGATGTGCTTCTTAAGTGCAGAATTGATACGTTGGGACCCCTGAAACAAAGTAATTTTTCTTTAGCAACTCATTGTCCTCAGGGAATTTAGAATGTAGTTTACTGTCTCTGAAAATAACAAATGACTGAATCAGGTATCAAAGACATATAACATAGAAACACAATATACCTTGTATACCTATGCTTTATTATGATAAATGTTTTGCTTATCATTCAATTTCACCATTTCCAACCCCACCGGCATAATTTACAAGCACTATTAAAAATTCCCCTAAACTGTAAGTAAAGTGCGCGCATGCATTTACCGTTTAACGTTCATCTAGAGGGATTGTTTTACAAGTACAAGGTGGAAGAGATGGTACAGACCTTTAGAATAAGACTTTATCTTATACGCTAAAAGTTAAAAAGAATTTAGTTAGAAAAAGCTATGCATCATGTTTCTACCTAATTTATGAGCATGGTTTATAGTCTTAATAGCAGAATACTACATAGGAAATCAGATAAACGATACAAATATTCCTGTAAATGTTTTTTTTTTTTTTTTTTTTTTTTTTTTTTATAAAATGTGTTGTGTAGTTAATCATTTCTTCCACAGTAGCCGTGTGTAGGCTAAGATTTGGATGAATAGAGTCAGACTAAAAATTAAATGCGATAGCCGGGATTTGAATCACGAATCTCCCACTCTCCGTGCGGTTGCTCTAAACCACTGAGCTACTCTGGCGAACATGCCGACCTGACATTAAATTCTCCAACTGACTCGTATGCTTCCCGGTAGAACACTAGCGGTTCTCATATGCTATGAGACACGCACTTTTTTGTGGCGACTTACTATGCTGTAAGAACTTAAGTCCCAGGCTTCATAGTTAAACGACCATGATTTTATTTTAGGTGAATTGATGGAAAGAATCATTTGTTCCACACTAGCCGTGTGTAGGCTAAGCTTTGAATGAGTAGAGTCAGGCTGAAAAATATAGCATGGCATATGAGAAACCCTAGTGCTCTACCGGGAAACATACGAGTCAGTTGGAGAATGTAATGTCATGTCGGCTCGTTGGCCATAGTAGCTCAGGGGTTTTGAGCAACCGTACGGATAGCGGGAGATCCGTGGTTCAAATCCCGGCTATGGCATTGTTGTGTAATTGATATTTACATTTTATTATAGTCTAAAATAACTTCAATGCATTACTAATACAAGATGTGAATAATAATTGCAAGATAAGGTTATGTTATAAGAAAATTATTTGCTGTTGACAGTATTCTGCTCAACTGTTAAGAAGTTTTCAAGATGTCACAAATATAATTCAAATATTCAAAATATATGAGTTTTTATAAATTTTTAATTTGGAAGAAGAATGTGATAACCTTTTTGTTACTTATACCACTAACAATCTTCTCTGAGAACTACGTTAACACAGTTGCAACTCTATTTTGTTCGGTACCAAAAATTAAGGGTCAGTAAAGGCAAGTCCTAAATGGAAAAGTAAACATGAATGTTAGAATTCGTATACAACGTCAGCAAGAGCACATAACCTTGTACCAACTAATTGGAAGGAACCTCATACTCCTGCAAACTTTACACCCCCATTGTGACTGAATGCTATATACCCCATGATGTTAATTTTAAATACTATTGTTTGAATATTTAATTTTAGTAAACATATGTTCCATTACGAACAGTCCTTTGTAATTTGTTTCTATGTTACCTACAGTTTATGTGCATAATACCTAACAGTAACCCAGTTAACCTCTGGGAGAAGCAGAATGATATGCTGGGGTCCTAATAAACGAGTTTACCATTGATAATCATTTTAATGATTTCATTGTCAGAGGCTACAGAAGTGTCAGACGATAAGAAACCGAGTAGAAATTATTGTAGCACATGGATGCGCTGAATAGAGCAACAGAAGCGCTGCAAACAAGTTACATCCTTCAAACTATCTAGGAGCTAAATGGATATCTTTAACATTCACTTATAGGTGTCACCCAGTGTGTTTTAATGATCTCAGGATGTTCTTTTCCTTCCCTTCTTTTTAAATAAATATTTATCAAAATAATGGAGTAATTAAAACTGCACAAAATCGAATCATCGGTTTTCAAATAATTTAATTTTACTCATTGTTTCGTTTACTGTTCATTATTTTGTAGATTATGATCACTGATATCTGCTTACCTTGGCAGCACATCAAGGATATGATCACAGAAGAAAAAAGGTGATTGTGTGTTGTTCTGAATAAAAATAAACATATAGAACGTATTGGGCTCTCAGGACCTAGCTCGGAAGTCACCCATAAACCAACTGATCGATTGTGGGTACCTTGGTACGATACCTAAACTTTTGTATCCGACTTCGGAAATGTCCCAAATATCACTAGAGTGGTATGCGTATAGCCGAACCTGATGGTTCGTCCATTTACCATCTCGAATTTCCCTGTTCCTCTTTTCCTCGCACTTCGTTTTCTCTCATCTTAAAGGGTTACAGAGACATGTGTAGTGCTAGTGACAGGTGGTGTGTAACGTACGCGATGGAAGTACCTTGAGAGGAGATCTGTATCTTCGTTGGCATGGAACATTATGTCCAAAACTGTCCTTACGGATATGAAGCAAAACAAAAGGGTAGCCTAGAATTTCAATCTGAAACGTGAGTGACTCCACCTGCTGTGCCTGCCACAATTAGATCGGATCACTCTTCGTATTTTCCCGGAGGTTAAGTAGACATAGTAGGCCTCATCTTGTTGATAAAGTTAAAATTATTGCCTGTTTCTAATACACATCCAAACTTTTGCATATGAAAATTACTGTGCAAGCTGGCCCATCCTTTGTTGGTGATTGACATTTCCTGGCCTCTTGAAGCAGGGAAGATGAAGGTAACTAATAACTCACTCTGCAATCATAGAAACTAATGAAGGCACCAATAAGAGGCAAGCTGTTCCCAAGCCGTTTCCTTGGCAACGAAAGACGCAAAACCTGTATTGCAGCACTAATATTGAATAAGATGTGTTTTTACATTAAGCACAGCGGATCAATTCCTTTCAAGGAACCTTTATGTGATACTAATACTATGCTATTATATTGCACTGTGATTCGTTGATATCACGTACCTGATACATAATATATTTGTGTCGAGTGCACTCTTCAGTTCGTGAAGAATCAGTATTACTGTGGCATTTACGCACACAACATTCAGTGATCATTATTCTTCGTAGGAATATGTGTGTGTGTGTGTGTGTGTGTGTGTGTGTGTGTGTGTGTGTGTGTGTGTGTGTGTGTGTGTGTGTGTGTGTGTGCATCAGGATTAAATAATTGTTAACTGAAAATAATGTAAGCCAGAAAGATTAACCACAACTTTCTTGAAAAGTGAACAAAAGTGTTTTCGGAAAATATATTCCAATAAGTGGAAAATAATATGCTTCGCAAGGGGGTACTTTGAAGAAGGAGAAAATGGGGCTCTAATAGTGCAGTAGACAATAATAGCAGTGACTACAGTGTTGATGATAGGGATTTGAAAATGGGTGGCATTTTTCAATTGGAATAAAATCTAAATTGCAGGTGCGCTCTTTTATTTAATATGCTGTAATTAAAATGGATTCACATTGATTTAGTCCAGCTCTTGTATTTTCTTATAATCAAACCAACAAAAACTCAAAATAACTTAACGACTTCCTTATAATAGTCTACTGTGCAGACGGTTATTTACTATTTTATTATAAAAGCTGATATAAGTATCGAATAAAACATGACGTTTCAAATCGCATCTTCATTCTCTTTTTGTATTTGTTGCCTTAATCTGTTTTGATCAGTTACTATTTCCTTTTATTTACTTTTACATCAACAAATGGAAATACAAAATCAAGATTACAATTATAAAATCCATACTGAAATATGCCATATATTCCTAAATCCTGAAAATCGTATCATGTTATCATGTTGCCCACTATTGAATAGTAATTCAGTCCCCATACACCTAACCCTAGGTTTTTGTGTAATGGAGGCCCTCTGCTCCTTTTTACACTTTCTGCCATTTCACCTATCTCACTCTACATTTTTCTCTTAATTGTTCTTAGCCATCACTCTTTAACTTTCCCTAAATAATTCCCTATATTTCTCCTGTTCCTTTCTCCTTTTACTGACAGCATTTTTCTAATTACTACTTCACCCCCCCAAAGGTCAGTTACTATGTTCAGTAATTGTTAACGTCTGGGAGCCTGCGTAGCAGTTATTTGTGTTTCTGCTACTCATTCGGTCACCACATTTACGGTGGCAGTAAATTGATATTTTTGTCTTCACTGATTGAACTGAGCACTTTAAAATCCAACATGAATGTTATATCCCCTGACGACGTTTTTCTATTGTCAGAATTATAGGTAAATTTTCTACTTTAGCAAATTTTAATCCCAATTGCTTCAATATATGCTGCTCTAACACCTTATATATGTATCTCTGAAATTATCCAGATGCATCCAGTATCATAAACATTCGAAAGTACCAAATACGTCGAACTATGGCCATTGTGGAACGCGTTTTAGGGGAGATGCGCCCAGTACCGCACGGTGTCATTTTCCCGTAGTTGCCGATAGATAGTTGAAGCTCATGGTGTGTACTTAGACAAACAACTATCTTTGTTACCAACGGAAAGTTTTCCCTCCTCTTTGACCATTGAATCAGAAGTTATTGTTCAGAGAAGTCGTATAGTGAACTGGAGCTGTGCTGTTAATAACTTAGTGACATTGCTGCTGCCTTGTCCGGTGAAGAACTAGGTATTTGTACTCATATTATTTGGTATTAAGTAGACTACACAAATACAAAATACAGTGTCGGTTTAAAAATATTGGGCCTTGCTATGAGGTTATATATACGTACGTGTGAATTGCTCAGTACCGTACGATACCAATTTTCCCAGTACCGTACGCAAAGGTATAACTTTATCCCCTGATATTAGATTAATTTTTGTTTATAGGCATTCCTGTCAACATGGAATGAAAGGAAAATGATTAGAAGAAAATATGAAACAAGCAATAAAGGATGTCATATAAGGATTAATGAGCCTGGGAGTAGCAATATATATTGCTGAAACATTAACATCGACTCTGTATAAGTTGATGTTGCAGGAAAAGTTACAAAAACAGACAAACCAATAGCAAAGGGACGCAAGACTAACATTAATACAACTATAAATAGAGAACCTAGTTCTAATTCTGTGCCAACAGAAACTGGAAATAGTGAAGAGAATTAGAAAACTAAAAGAAAATTAAATGTTGGAACCAAAGCCAGTGTTGATTGAAGTGTTCTAACAGAGTGTATCATTTGCTTAGAAGCCACAGACGAGGCTTAGGTTCAGTGTGTATCGTGCAAGGGTTGGACACATATTGAATGTACAGAGCAAGAGAAAATTTATTTTTATACATGTGATCACTGTATTTAAAAATGTTTCATTGGTTCTAAGACATTTTTATTTTGTTGTGATAATCTCTAGAGAACCTTTTGAAAAATATATTATCATGTTACCGTGTACTGTGTTCATCTGAAAATACAATAATTATGATAATAATTATCTTGTGATTTATTATGCAGTTCCTTTTCCTTTATTTAGAAATATGTAGTTATTTACTTCTGTCCGGTATTGGGAAACGCTTTTTGAGATGCGCAGTTATCACTAATATTTACTTTAGTTTTTAACAGTCAACACGACTCGCATTCATGAATGTTCATTACTAATGCTGTTTCTGTATGTTATTAGCTTCATGATAATAGTAACTCGCTACTTGTTCTCCAATGCATTTTCGCTGAATTTTGAAGAAACCTTAGGCGTGCGGTACTGGACGCACCTCCCCTACAACCTCATTTTTCATCTTAGCTTTTTCTTTGGTGTACTGCCAAACATAGTCGCATGCAAACGATCTTTCATGTTTATTCATGTTATACACAACCCCTGGAGAACATACTTCTTCAGTGCGCTCTGAGGATCCTTCAGTTTTACTGTTTACTTTCCCCTTTTGGCGATCCACGCATTACTTTCAGAAATTTTGTTTATCTCATTTTAGAAGCTCAAAATTTCTTTTCCTGTTACTTTTATGGACGTCTTACCTTATAGGGAGAATGTGAACTTGATTTTTTTTTAATTTAAAATGTTTGCTCTGGGGTTGCCTTTCTCGTATTTTCTGGGCATTCAGAATGTTTCACATGATAATGTTTCTCATGAACATTCCGTAAGCTTATTTTCTGATAATTGATTGCTCTTCCACGCAATTGCGTGTGTAGGATAAGGGTTGAAATATATAACCAGACTGAAAAATTTAATGCCATAGTCGGGATTGGAACCAGGGATCTTCCCGTTTCCGCGCGGTTTCTCTAACGGACTGAGCTGCTAAGCCCAATTCCACTAGTGAATTGCATTTTTTCCCGGTACATACAAGAAAATCTGAAATCATATTTGACTTAACATACCCCAATCGCCACTTACAGATTTCATATGTAATCTAAGTCTCGGGCTTTATAGATAACTTCTGTTAAGGCAATCGGTGGCTATGTTATTGAACTTTTAGTATAATTTTACCTTTTAACACATATCCTACATAACACCTTGGTTGAAATATCGATTAATTATCACTGCTTGACATGATTGATCATTTATTCATTACGATAAGTATTTGATATATCATAATGCTCACCTTAGAAGGTGAGAAGTAGTATATGGGAAACTAAAGAAGATAGCGAAATAAAGTGTAACGGGATCCAACGTGATCAGAAAAGTGATCAAATAAATTGACTGAGAATAGTTGTAAAAAGGATTTTCTGTGATATTTTTCTTTATGTGACACTCAACTATAATCACAGCTGAATGTTACCTATGACAAAGTTATTTTAGCTTTTGCTCCATAAATTTAGATTACATTGGTCTAAATGTTTTATTCTCCATAATTTCTGATCACCCATACAGATTTGTAAATATGCTGTTGGCATTCTTTTAATTCTCATTCATTTCCGGATCAAAGTGATCCTTCTTACGTTTTTAAAAAGCGATCATCCTTTTAGAATATTTTTTCTGTTTTTATGATTATGCATGCTTATCTATGAATTTACATTATGAAAAAATTTCATCTTCTAATTGATTAATTCATGAAACATTTTATAAGTACAATTAATTCTTCTGCGGACAGTAGCATACTTTGTTGTGGAATTTGAATTCTGGCCGCACTCGTATATAGCACATACTGCACCTTTTCTACAGCTGCCTTGGACTTTTGTACCTATGCCGATCCGTTTAATACCAAATAATGGTCTTTAGACCGCACAATAATGGCACAAGCAACTAACTCTTTATTTCCGTTCCCAGCACTTCTGGAAACTTCTTTGTTGGCAAATTTGAGAGAAGCAGGTTTTTTCGAGAACATTCCATATTGCTTGTGGAGATATAAGACGCCATTAGGGCCCAGCCAAAATATAAGTTTATATTTAACCACTCCCATCAGGGTGCAATGGGTATTGGGTCCTGAACATGGACCTAGAGGTGCAACATGCTATCTCACAAGCTTTTTCCCACTTAAACTCAATAAATATATCTAAAAATTCTCCAAATAAGAAATCTTTTATGGGTTAAACCCTGGGCATGCAGCAACAGAACTCAAGCTGTACCTTAGCCTGCCAGTACCTCGATCGGTAGCTAGACAAGGATAGTCAAGATAGAGATGACAGTTCAGTTCAGTCTGAGAGACAGTTGGGTGTAATTAGCAAGTGAGAAGACGAGTACACTGAGCGTCGAGGCAACGATAGAATATATTTTGTACCAAGTGGAATAACTATTTGCTGCAGTATTCAAATTACATTATCTACAAAACAGATCACAAAATAAGGTTGGGCAAAGAACCAAGTAAAACTGAAAAAATGGAATACAATTTTCGTTAATTAATGCATGTAACAGTGGAGAAAATAAAATATAGACTATCAACTACTGTAGATATATTTTAGAATGCTGTTTGATGACTACTTTACTATTCTTTCTTTTTACAGGGAAACTTTGGTGCCCGTTAGGGCTTTGTTATGGCCCTCACTTACATGTTTTATTTATATCATGAATTGCCTTATACTGTAGGACAAGAATCGTAGTGCTGATAGTTCTGGCATTCTGATATCTATGATCATTAGTCGTATTCCTATAAATATCTGAGCAAGACACGACTAATGGCAAGTTCTATTAATAAGCTATGTATAAGTAGGAGTAAAATCAATGCTGTGAATGCTGTAAAGTTCAGAAAAGGGGTGACTTTCATAATATATGACTATCTATTTTGCTTCTAAGGACTGCTTGAAAATGATGACAAGTGATATCCTATTAACGGTTTAGAATTTGGAGAAAAAAACGTTATAAACTTAGAGAAACACTATTTACCAAATGTTTTACTTAATATTACTCAAAAGATAACGCATAAATAAAAATCACTTCCAACATTGTAATACCTAGTTTATAACGTGTTTTTACAATTGAAGAAAACTGAGCAAAAGTGGACGATCTTCGAAATTCTGAATTGCTATCTGGTCTTGTGTACAGGCATATGTTATACAAACTTGCGTTAACTATATGTAATCTTTAGTAATATGTCCATAATATTGCCACCCGAACATCGGAATTCCCGATAGAACCAGCTGGCAGGTAGGGCCAGAAGGGAAGCATTTAGACAACGCCTACCCATTTATCTGGTGTCGCTAACTTAGGGGATGGTTAGAAGAGCGGCATGAGCCCTGTACCGTCTCTTTCCCCTCCCCCTGACGTCTGGAACCATCGGGATGATTTTCCGAACCACGAAGCTTCCAGAAACAGCGATCTTCCTATATAAGGCTGCAGTGGACAAGTCAGTTCAGTTATTGGCGAGCAGCCGTGAGGAGCGCCGTGCTAGTGAACGGACTGGCAGAATGTGCACGTGTATCAGAGCAGTTGTACGTAATTGTGAGTGTAGAGTGGACCTGTGACAGACGAACTGGCGAATTGTAATTGTGTGCGCTACGTAATTCTGTGTAATCGGCAAGTGTTCCAACTGTAAGTCGGTGGAAATAAAGAACATTTTGAGTTTGTGCAATTGGACTTTTAATTTCACGAACCCACAAAGTCACAACATAGATTATTAAACTATATATTAATTTCTGTAGTACACCTTTAAACAAAAATGGACGTTTATGAAGCTTTCGTTAAACTTCCTCCTGTGTCCCCACAGGAACAAATTATGTAACGTTAAAATTTATCCTTTGAGTGAATTTCTTGATCATGTGCACTTTTTAGGTAATATCATCCTGTAATTTGTTTGACTTTGCTAATCGAATATGTCAATGAAATAAAATTAACTTACCTTATTTACTCGATATTCTGCAGGGAAAAATATTTCAATTGAAAATAAGGACAAATTCAGCGTCTAATAATTTAATATTTAAAACAAATTATTTTCTGAATTACTTTCATAACGAAGGAAGGGGCAGAATGGCGTGTGAAGTATTAGGAATGGGCCCGTGTTTCCTGATTATGTTGTATTTGATATATGTTCTGGAAGTCAGCTAGCTTATGACTGACATGTAACGACATTCTATGTTTATTTTTGACTGAATAAATATTTTTCACAGGAAGATTGAAATGTAACGAACATAGCATAAAGTAAAAATTGTGGCTGACGATGTTTACCTTTCCCCTTGAATTTTATTGAACATTTTATCTACATACCGCACAATTGGAGCGTGAATCGCTGAGCGTCTGCCTATGTACGCGGCAGAACTGCATGTTATTCCGATATTGGGTGCGTGTAGAAGAATTATCATCGCCATCGGGCATTTTAGAAGTTGCAGTTTCAGATAAAAGAGAACCGCTTGCCGATGCAAACTCCAATGAACAGTTGCGTCAAAGAGATAGTCCAGTCACCGTTTGAAGTGAACATCCAGATAAGGCTGTTTTAAGCTATTGAAAGAAAAGGCATGACACCGCTTCAGAAACGTCTTTCCCTTGAATTAAAAATGTGATCACACACCTTTATATTTACATAACTTTCTCTGTTTACTATATCTTACGTTTATATAACTTCTGCAAACTATTCTTACAAAACTTATTGTTCTATGCACTTCTTAATCGAGAAAAACATCTGCAGAAATGGTTTTATTGCACAATTTTTTTTCTTGTTCCATTTATATCCCACCTTTAACTCCAATGGTCATATCGGCGGCCGTTCTCCTTTGGAACATATCGAAGGTGTTAACTCGTGTTCAGTGGGTTTTAATCATTAGATAACGCACACATTCGCACTCTCATTCATACTTCCAGACTCTGGGGAAGTTCAGCAATTATCTTGGTTGTAGAAAAATCCCCACCCAACCGCCAGCAATCGAACCCGGGACCCCTAGCACGGCAGGCAGGAGCTCTACCGACTGAGCTACGGGGCCAGCCTTATTACACACTTCCTTGTATGTGATGGGAAAGTACAGAAGACTTAAGTGACAGTCCAATCTTTTAAGAGCGCGTCGCTTGTGATTTTTTTTTTGTAACTTACGTCCTCCAACGTTAAGTCATATCGGACGATGAATGGAATGGATGAGCTTCGCTTGTGATGAACAAATGACAACTTCCTGTTGAGAAATGTGTAACTATTTGAAACCAGTAGCAATAAAGGGTTAAAGTCAGAAAAAGTTTATTGGATAGAAATTGTGTATTTTAATAACGTATAAATTTTCATGTAGTATTACAGAAAATGCATTCAGAAATGTTGTTTTTAGAAAGACAAGACGTACGTTTGATTTGCCTGTGAGTATGAATATTTAATAAAAATCGTTACAGTCATTTTTGAGAAAATAAAAAGTATATAAAGTATTCTGTTAAAGAATTAATCAGATGAGAAGATTCTCTTGAAAATCTTCGTGTTGCAACTTCTGAAGACATATCTTTTTTCTAACGCTTACATATTTTGATTTAGGGAGCCTCAAAAATGCACTCCGGTGAAGCCTCGAAGTCAACTTTTTGGGGTAAAACATAATACTTTACTTACCTACTTTACGCAGAAAAAATAAATAGGCAATTTCATTGGTAATAAGCTATCTGATTCTAAGAACAATACCTATTACAGCTTCCAATATAAAATACGCTGCTCTGGTACTCTGGACCGTAGAGTTCGCACCTAGAGTTCGTATTTATTGTTTACAGCGTCCTTCTTCACATGCGTTTACTGAAGTGGAAAGTGTACATTTGAAGTTTAATGTTGGATTCTATAGCTTTTAAACTAAGACTTCAGGTAGATTAATCAGGGTCGTACATAAATGAAAGCTGCACGTTAAGCTGCGATTCCTTATAGTAGGAAGAAATCGGAAACAATAATACCCGTGTCCTTACTCATCGGGAAAGAATTACACGGTTGGCCCTCCTGCTCAACAATCTACTGTCGGGAGAGAGCTACCCTGTACTGCAGGTGGTAGTTTCTGTGCGCAAGACCGCAGTAAAGGTACTTAATCAACTTTGCATGTAGCGAAGAGAATATCGGCTGCAGTTATAGTTCCAAGAAAGAAAACAAAAGGCAAAGAGATAAAGCTTGCACATTTTTGGTAGTTCGCGCGCTTAATACTATTAAAACACGGTATATGTAACGAATTAGATGTTATTAGGAAACTATTATAGTTTTAAACACCTTTCTTCTTATCAAACTTGTGTCTAAACAAGACACGGTTATTTTTATTTTCAATCGCCTTCTGTAACGTCAGCGTGACAATTGCCTTCAGAAATTTGTGGTGCAAATCAAAAACCAATAATGTTCATTTGATTTTGCTGTATAACCGCGAATGCTGGCACAGCTTTTACCAAACCAGCAATTTTTATTAATAAAGGAATTATAATTAAATTATTTCAAGTTCTTGTTTTTTAGGACTAGGAAGTCGAGGAAAGGTCTTCTAGTATCTAAAGATGAGGCCCAACATAATATTTGATAATTATGGGTCACTATAAGCCTGAAAAAGGAGAATTTTATTTTTCCCTTTTTGCCTTTTAGCTATTTTCCTTTTAAAGATCCTTTTTAGAATTGTTATTTGTCCTTTTTGCCTTTTTAGTTTTGTATTTAAATGTCCTTGTAGCACTTTTGTTGCATTTAACAGTTTTTTATTTCTTACCTTAACTTCTTTAGAATATGTTTTGCCTATTCAATAGATTCTACCAGAAATTCAAATTTCTAATATGCATCTTAAGACTGACCAGAACAGGATACAGGTGTGAGGACCCTTTCTATTCTATTCAAGTCATTAGCACTAGCAGAAAACGTAAACCCTATCTAAATATCCCGTTATTTTTGACCAGCATTGTTAGTTACACTGACTTCGACCAGGGGGTATGAATGGGTAGGTTGGTTTCACTGCAGTTTCACGGTTTGTGAAAGAAATGCTGGCTGCAAACATGCCAACAAACTAAGCTTAGTAAAACGTCATTGCTCCTTTTTTCAATCTTCGGGTCCTTTTTAAAAAATATTGATAGGTCTTTATAAAGGTTCTTTATAGACAATTTGTAGATCCGCAATTTCCTAGCCCTAGTAATGAGCCAGTTTGGAGCTGCTTTGAGAGTACCCTTCATGCATTAAAATCCCCGTGTTTTTCTGTATTTTCTACTCACCAGAGCGTCTCAAGTTATTTGACAGAGTGTTGAGGGGTATTGACCTTCAGGTGACCAGCGGTGTAATCGTTCCTTATCTGGTCGATTAGAAGAGTGAAATATTAATAAGTTGATGTAGAGTAAGTTACGAAACAAATACCGCGTTTGGAAGCTGCGTGTGTCTATATGATACGATTTCTCGCGCCTGCCGATGCATGACACATTGCTGTCCAGAAGACATTATATCTGAACAGACTATACATACACTGGACTCAACGTGTATGTGCGATAAGCTGAGGTAACATCTTTGTATTGCGAATTTTTTCCGATACGCCTTCTCGCTTTGTCATGTAGTAGTTTGAGCGTCAACACTATGGTCGGTGGGGAATTAACTTGTGATTGACACTTGTGCGATGTGAGATCAGCTGACAGGGGCTTGTCAACTCAGGAGGTAAGAATGCATTACCGTCAGAGATGCGAGGTCGTCAGCGATGCAACAGCTATTGTTTCAGGGGAGATGTACGCGCGCTTTCACATGCATGTACTGATCTGATTCTTTGTTTGCAAGCAGTTTATTTAGCGAAGTATATGGTAGTGCCATGCACAGTGTTTCTATAAGGATTTAATGATACCAAGTGTTATATTTGTATTATATTTAGAACTCTAATATCTTTTTATCTCGCGGACATTGCAGTTGCCGCTGCAAAAGGACAAGTAAATATGGCATGCTGGGACAGCCAGTATCAGCACGAACATCAATCAAAAGGTAATTTGTCACCAATAATAATTTTAAAAAGCACCTGATAATAACTATGCGAATGTTTAAAGCATTTGTCTAATATTCGAAAGGCACTTAGTTGAAATACTGGTGTCGAGAAGCGCTTCGGTCCTGTAAATTTTGTTTGGCTTCACCTCGATTTAAAATAATTATAATTATTCTTTGGAACAACCTGTCTAATCGCCTGCTTATCAGACTGTTAAATCCCGACAAAAATGTATCTATTTTAATGGCGTATTATACAGTATTCAGATAGCGGTGACCAGTCATACCAACTTTATCAGGATTTAAAGCAAAATTATAGATCATAAAGAAGATATAAGCTAATATTTTAAGTATAATCTACGTTAAACATACATTTTATTAACAGTTTTCATAAACAAATAATAATTTAAGATAAAATATAAGAAGACTTCGTTTTATACGTCATACAAAACCCTTCACAAAAATAAATTGTTTACTTCACATGGAAGTGAAAATGACAATTCATAGCAAATTTGAAACTATTCCCCAAAAATGTAAATCCACCACTTATTTGTCTGACGTTTCCAGTTGCAAAGTAGTTTAAAGTGTTGTGAGGAATCCATAGTGGCCAATCCCTCAGTATTTTTTTATTTTCGGATAAATAAGTTATAACCGCACTGTCGTACACAAGAGAAGCACCGCTTTAAACGAACATACTGATGCTGAGTTTTTTTGGAGGGGGGGGGGACACGGTCTCTGGTTCAATGTTTTTGGCTCGGATTGAAATTTTATCGGGATTTCCACCATATTTTCATTCATAAGCTTGTGGTTAGCCACGGGCGCTTAGATTAAGCACTGTCATCTACATCCGCTTCTCGCATTGTTACGGCCAACGCTTCATAGGGTTCATGCGACTGTGACAATTTGTCAACAAACGATTGGGAATGTCTTTTATATTTACTCAGTACTTATATTACATTTAATTAATATAGTTTAGAGAGCTTTTCTAAAAACAATTGTATGCTAAAGCTTTAACGCACTCGTCCAGTATTTGTTTCTAAAGCCTTATTTTGCTTATTTTCGGACTGATTTCCAGCGTTTTTTGTTTTTCTGTTTTTGACAAAGCTATATTATTCCCCAATGTTTCAGTCGCTTGTATTTAGTTGCAGTTTTTATACTGTTTCACCCGAGAAACTGCGCAAGACGTATCGAGAAGACTTGGTATCCTCAGGGGTACACTCCGAGATGTTAAAGATATCTCATAATAGGTAGCATTAAATGTAAGGTTAAACAATACTTTATATCATCAGCCAAAATGTAGACGATTAGGGATGTATTTGAGACTTTTAGTGCGCACACCACCCCGGCACTCCAGATGGCAGTGCGGTATACTAACGCTCACCATGAAGATCACTAGCCTACCGTCCTTTCCACAAACTCCATAGAATACAGTGTCATGATCATATTGTTCTTCCGAAGAAATTGAAAAGAGATATTTCTAAAGTGTAGACAATACCTTTAGAATACGTTACGTGATAGAGCAGGGGAGAGTCGGGCAATATCGGCCGGCATGCAGTACCAGCCACTACTGTAATTTCCCTTTTCGCCTCCATGTGACAGAAATTTCCAGTAAGCAGTAGCAAGGTTGTGCAGCCACGTGCGCTATAATTGGATATCTTCTTCCTCTCTTCAGTTCTTTGTCTGCTCTGAGTGCTTGATGGTGGTTAGTGTAGCTCTTAGCGCACGGAATATATTCTGAGGCCTATAACAGTGCTATATTTGCGATCTCTGTAAACAAGTGAGCTAAACATTTGTGAACTGAGCAGAAATAGTGACAATAAGTTCCCATACTTTTGCATTCTACTGTTGTTCTATATGTGACAGTGCAATGTGATCACTGACAATGGATATTGTAATAGAAGAGACAGTGGCCGATACTGCAAGACGCTTTGTACAAGCCTTATAATTCTATCCTTTTTACTTTCGATGTAATAAAGTACTATATCTAAAAAATAAAAATCATTACATTATACTATATATAGAACATGTCTTGAGGTAAGAGAATAATATAGTAAGAATCCGATTAACCACCACGGTTACAGAGTAAAGTAAAAAAACTTAACCCGGCCGATACTGCACGGCCTTCCCCTATACATTACAGGTGAACACCTCGCGTACTACAGCTTACATTAGATATCTTTTGTCTTCCCCCTCTCAGGAAAAATGGATGAAGAAAAAGAACCACAGAAGGCTATAGGCAGCAGGCGTGTCGTTCACAGTCACGCGCAGAAATCCCAGAGTTCCTACTTCAAAACCCGTCCCACCATTGGAGTTGCTCAGATGGGGCGATGAACAACCCATTCAACCAAGCAATCCTCTGGTGTTTACAGGAAATATTCTTTTTTGGAGAAAAAATTCTCATCATCATCTGGAAGCACACCTGGGACTTGGGAAGAAAGCGAAATGAGAGGGAATATGGAATTTCATTTTAGAATGAGTTTAAAAACAATTACATTTCTTATAGAAATTTATCCATGAAAGTTTTAAAATTTCATAACGATGTTATCGTTTTTTTAGCTGCTACATAATCAAAGCTTATTTGCTGAATTTCTAAATTGTGTTTTCTAAAGTTTTCGATATGGGCATTTAAGAACATTTTTTCCTTATTCGGGTCCAATAACCAGTTCCTTGCTGCACATTGTTGAATCACTTATAGGTCATCATGGAAAAATTAGCAATCTCGAATACCTCTAATAAATAAGATTCTGGACTCTAAGGTTGCATCCGTGTTCAAAAAACCAGCTATGTGATGTTACGTTGCTTGATTTTATTCTGAGTTTTTCTCAGTTGTTTACTGATTTAGGAATCAATACCCACGCTCACATTGAATTTTTTTAATTTGGTTCCACCTTTTCAAGTTTAGCCTACCAAAATCATTTATTAATTAACAATGTTTTCCATTATTTAAAGATTTTAATAGTATTTCAACTTGCATCAAACTACTTCCAGGCACCAATCATAAGAGTATAGCATGTGTAATTAAAATAAGCACTTCTATGGAACGAATATGATATGTTATTGTGTAAAAATAAATTGCAGTAAATGTGCGAAGTCTTATAACGTCGCTTAATTGAAACTTAAAATGAACCAAAAGTCGGTTAATGAAAGCTAAAACGTTAAGGAAAAAACGAGAGAAATTTATAAATCAGAACAGCAGACGTGGCTGAAAACATGAGGACCACAAAGGCAAGTTTTCGCGCCAGACACAAATGAGTGTCACGTAAATGCGAATCACAAAAGGTCAGAAACGAAGGATGGGGTGCAATTAAAATGAGAAATGTTCTGGTTGTGTAATCAAAGGGTTTTCGCTCATTCTGTTGTCCGCGACTGTTGTCCACAGCTTTCATGAGAACGAAGTCGGAGTTATGATATACTCACAATTATTATTGCCTGCGCTATAACAGCAACACACCTTTTAACCCTATTAGAAAACAGGGGATTCAAAATTCCAATTACTATTACATGTTTAAAGAACGTAAAACATAAATTCCAAATAAATTTACTTAAAATGCGCATAAAACATCCAAAGTGTCATTTTAGTTGTTTTAGTTGCTGAAAGTTAGATTTTTGACACGTTTTCTTTAATTTTATTACCCCCAAAATGCTGATATTGACTGTGCTATTTGAAGTTTACAATAATTCGTCGTGGACCAACAGTGAAGATATTAGGAAAGGACATGATCTATATTTATACTAATAATCAGCCAATGGAATATACAAGTACTAAAGTAAGACGAAAAGGAATTAAATTGAACTGTTACTGGAATTTACGCTGTGACATCGTAGATAACAAACCGCTCACATACCTCCTACAGTTTGTTAGAGTATGCAGACCAGTCAGGAAAACGTATTTTACCTGCCAGCGGTAACTCATGGTCGCTGTTGTATACGTTCTATGATGATGGTTTGTGTGTGGTTATATTGAAGAAAACTGCTTAAGAATTCTTATACCGGTTAATAACTATAAAGAGAGAAACTTTGGTGAGTGCAGGGGCAGGTCATGCAGTTTCGGCCGTATTAAGTTTTTTGACTTTACTCAGTAGCTGTGATGGTTAATCGGAAACTTACTCTATTATTCTCTTACCTCAAGATATATTCAATAGATAGAATAATGTAATTATTTTTATTTTTTATCTATAGTACTTCATTACATCGAAAGTAAAAGGGCTAGAATTATAGGGCTTGTAGAAAGCGCATTGCAGTGTCGGCCATTGCCTTTTCTGTTACAATATAGATTTTCAATGATCACATTGCACTGCCACAATAGAACAAATAAATAAATAAATAAATAAATAAATAAATAAATAAATAAATAAATAAATAAATAAATAAATAAATAAATAAATAAATAAATAAATAAATAAATAAATAAATAAATAAATAAATAAATAAATAAATAAATAAATAAATAAATAAATAAATAAATAAATAAATAAATAAATAAATAAATAAATAAATAAATAAATAAATAAATAAATAAATAAATAAATAAATAAAATCTGAATATTCTACCCCGGCACCTAGACAACTATACCGGGGCATATATCCAAATTTTCTCTTTATTTTTCCATAAAATCCTTACAAATGTTATAATTATACAAATCTCTCAGAAAACTACTCTACAAAAATAAAATGAAATAAAATAACAGAAATAAACACAAAAAAAGCAAAAAAAAAAAAAAAAAACAAAAGAAAACAACTATAAAAATTACAAAATCCTTATTTCCTAAATCTATATCTAAATCTACTAATTCTGTAGTCCACCATGTCCTCTGCCATCACTCTCTCCCTCCACCGCCCATGCAGTCAACTCCATTGTTAGATTAGTATAATACAAAAGAATGGGAACTGATTGTTATTATTTCTGCTCAGATCACAAATATTTAGCTCACTAGCTTACAGAGATCGCCAATATAACGCTGCTGTAGGCCTCAGGATTCCTTCCATGCTCTAAAAGCTACACTAACCACCATCAAGCACTCAGAGCAGACAAAAAAACTGAAGAGAGGAAGAAGATATCCGTCTATAGTGCACGTGGATGCACAAGCTTGCTACTGCTTACTGGAAACTTCTGCCACAAGGAGAGAAAAATAACGGTAGTGGTCAGTACTGCATGCCGGCCGATACTGCACCACCCTCCCCTATACATGTGTACAACTGCAGTTGGGTTGTGTGTGGTAACCTCTCAAACCACTCAACCGATTTAGACTAAGTTTTTTACCGTTGAAAAGAAACACAGTTTTTGTCTACGAATATAGATTAGGTGTTTTGTGGACGGGTTTCATATTCACGGAGTTTTAATCCTGTTTCATACAATATGAATATCAGGCAATATTTGGTGGCTTTTCATTTGAGCATGACAATTTTAAATGACTTCCAGCCCAATGAACTACAATGGCGACTTAATATTTAAAATAAAGGTTTTGAAGGCTTCTGTTAGTTGATTAACTTATTGCATACAGCTGAAGAATATTTGTAAGTGTAGATAATATAGTCAAAAGATTAACGTACGGAATATTTGAGACACGATGCTAATAAAAATTGCTCTACTTAAAAATTAAACTTTAAAACCACATTAATACTTAAAAGTTCATTAACACCATAAAGGTAATTATTTATAAAATGGGAAGAAAGAGTACTTTTAAAAGCCTTCATTTCTAATTTATAAAGATAGGATAGAAAATGTTTTCTCTATGTTTACTACCATGATAAGAATCTTATTAAATGATCTGGGTTCAATCGAACAAATAGGGAATCCTATGAGTGAATACTACTCCAGTAATTTATATTATAAAAGTTTTGTTTCTCATAATATAAAGCTTAAAGTCATACATATGAGTAACTATCATATTTTATCACTTAAAAACAACGGACTTCTGTGTGCCTCATTGGTAAGTTGATTGATAATTTTCGGAACATGAGTGCTCTTGCTGAACGATAATTTTCTGTGGAAGTATGAAAAGTATGCTATTGCGATGTAGTTTTTTGGCAGCATGTTGAAATTCCACAATTATTTCTTGATAATTTTTGGATGATATACTCAATAGCTATAATCTTTCCACAAATGTGTTCTATTACAATATCAAGAATTGAAAAATATTTATTATAATCATTAGATGGGGTAGATCAGGTAAAAGGAGGGAACATCTAGCATCTCGAGTCGTAAGGAATCATTTGTGTATACATCCCTGAGAGGAACGGATGAGATGAAGAAACGCGGGAGACGTGTGGGCTGCATCCATTTGGGGAGGTAGGAGTGCTGGGCGATGGTCCACCCAAACCACTAAATGGTGGCTTTCAAAGGCGAGAACCGGGTAAAGCTCCAGCTAGCAGTGGAGGGTGGAACGTCCATCCTCTGACGGAGCCGAGAAGGTCCAAATCGCAAGACTGTGCCATTTGTCTGCCGTCGACCAATACACAACCCTGGAGTCAACCTTTAATGAAGGGGAGGGGTGGATGAAATAGTAGATGAAGGAAATGGGAGAGAGGAGATCCGTTTTAGGATACACCACCCCAACATTTGCATTGCCGACTACGGAAAGCAATAGAAAAACCCATGGCAGAGTGGACGGCCACCAGGAATCGAACCTGGGACCTCACGAATGCGAGGCTCACTGTTACCGCAGGACCACTTCTCTAGGTTTTATTATCATTAACTTTCCTACTAAGTATTATTGATGTAGTTTTGTTTTCATTTAGTAATATTTACCGTTTTTAACATCCTTAGGTTCATATTGATCAGATATTTCAATTAAGTTAACTCATTTTGAGTCAGAAATGAAGCGCCGTCGGCAAAAATTACAGCAAAAGCTAGGACGTTACAGTGCAGTCATTTGTCATTAAAAAAAATCAGACCTAAATGGAAACTTGGGGGCAACGCATTTCACATATTTAATTTTAGACTTTTGTTTTAACCATAAATGAAGACCTACTGCCTAGGCTAAAATGCAGGATATAAACGGGCCCTAAGTAAAAGATTTTTCTCTGATTTTTTTGAACAACTTTGGTTACATCTTGATATAAGAAACTGATCAAGTAGGTTACTCTACAGCTATAACAATTTCTGTTCATCTTATGTTCAACGTTTAAATCCAACCAGATGAAACTTTTAGTTGGTTCTAATCGACCCAATGAGAGATATGGACTATTTTATAATCCTCAAAACGTACCATACTACTTGCATTTTTCATACATTGTATGGAAATGCGTACTGTTTAATCCAATTGTACTGTTACACATCTGAAAAATAATGAATTACTTTATGAATTTCAATAAATTTTCAATCACACAGCGTTTTGTGAATTTTGAAAAATTACACCTACTGTTTTTATTCCGGTCTATTTTAAACAAATCTGCACCGCCCATTTTTGCACTGAGATTGGAAAAATTATAGGTTAAATTACAACATTTGACACCTTAAATACACATTTGCACTATTTGAGCAATATGTTCACTTTTTGAACAACAATTCTTTAGTTCTTAGTGAAAACTTTAGGCTACAAGTATTCTACATTTGTTTTCAATCCCCATCTTACACATTTTTTTAATTTTCGGCCATATGGATAAAGTTAATACTGCAGGATCAAGTAAATGTTACACACTATCTTAAAATATCTTGAATTCCCTTTTCCTGTATTTTAAATCCCTCCAGCATAAATATGCACCGTATAGCAAATTTGAGCTAAAGCTGTCCTGTTAACGTACAGTAACTGGCAACAATCATACATTCGGTACCAAAAAACTTTCAAAAGCTACCGTAACCCTTATTTCTAACCCAATTGTAAGTTTATAATTTTTTATTAAAAAAACTAACTCTACTCTTATTTTAATCCCTTATGTTTAAAACTGCACCACTTGGCCAATACGGACACAATTTTTTCCACTTCCACTATAGTACTTGCCAAATACGTAGCTAATACACGGAAAAAATTAGTTGTTAAATGAAGGTACTGTTAGGATAAATGGGCTCCTGGAAAAGCTCGAATGAATTTTGTTAACTTGCATACGTACGTCATCAACTAAAGCCTGTTCTTGACGCGAAACGTATACATGCGGTATGGTTTCCTTACTGTAGAACTGGAAAATTGTATCTGATTAACGCCTCTCTTTTCCAGTATTCCCATTCCATCGGTACAGGTGGGTTTAGTTGCAATTTATTCAGTGAGGTTCATGTGCTACGACCACAATCTAATAGAAGACAGAAGAGAGACTATTTGCAAACTCATTAAATACCAATTACGACTTAGACGTAACAGAGGCCGCAAGCTACTCATTGCTAAACATTCCAATTAAGGAGTTTGTCAATCTATGGACTCAGTAACTGTACATACTTGTAGGTCCGTTACAATGAAAGTAAACTGATTTTTAAATACCTTACTTAGCTTTTTCCTTACTCAAAGAGCAATGCAAATCAAAATTATGAATGTTAACAACTTAGTAAACTATATTTCGCTGAAATACATTATTTTCTCGTTTCCTTGCAAAGGATTACTCTGAAGCCGTTGCTGCACAGACCACTATGCTAGGGGTTATATTTACCCCTAACTTAACAGAAATGATTTCTCTTAATTGGATCCAGAGGCTCAACGCGCTACGTTTTAACTTACATGAAGATCGCCCTCGAAATCTAACGTTGTTGCAACGCGTCTGAGTAAACTGTGGTATGTGGCGCAGATTTTGCCGCTCCCTAAGCAGTTTGCCCCTTGTTTTGAGACTCTGCTTGGATACTTCCTGTGGACGGGGAAAGCATATCGAGTTGCTCGCCCGCAATTGCGACTTCCTCTAAAGAAAGATGGTTGTGGTCTAGTGGATGTTGACAACAAGTGTATGGCGCTGTTGGGAAAGACAGGATTGTCCTCGTTACTTGGCAGTGAGTCTCCGATTGACAAGAAGTTTTGGTATCACCAGTTACATACCGTGGAGAGACCGACACGGGAATTTCATCGTTTGGTCGCCAAGCTTCGTGCTCTTGAAAATTCCGGGGAGCGACTGGAGAAGTTTCTGACTACCAAGAACGTCTATCGTCACTTGTTGGAGTCAGGTATTCAACGACCTAATGTGGAAACAAAATACAGTCGTGATTAGAAATGCGTTTGGGCCATTGCAACCAACTGTAACCTTCCGTCGATCTGGAGAGAAACTGTTTATGAAGTTGTTAATGAAACGGTTCCAACTTCAGATAAGATGTGGCGTCACGGGAGAGTGAATTCCAAGATCTGTGGCGTATGTGTGGAAGATGATACACTTGAACATCGCTTGTACAACTGTCAGAGGGCTGACTTGATTTGGACCTCCATCCGAGACGCATTACATAAACTTCGTCCAGAAGAATGCTTACGTTCGGTACCACAGCTGGTACAACTGGAGTTTCGTTTCAAAGACACGAAATTTCATAATTTTGCAGTGTGGTTGATTGCTGGTACACTATATTGGCTGCTGAAAGTACGGCGAGGAGACACTGTCTTAGGAAAGCATTTACGTATATTTTTAAAGGAGCAGAAATGGGCCTATATACGGAAGAAAACCTTGTGTTCTCTGCAGCCATACATTTATCAGTTGGGACAAATGCACATCTAATAACCATTTAAGCAAATAGAGCCCTTCATATTGTTTCACAGTACAAGCCAATAAAACAAGAAATTTTCTAAACGACCTACCTTCTACCCGCTCCCGTATTTAAAAAATAAATAAATAAATAAATAAATAAATAAATAAATAAATAAATAAATAAATAAATAAATAAATAAATAAATAAATAAATAAATAAATAAATAAATAAATAAATAAATAAATAAATAAATAAATAAATAAATAAATAAATAAATAAATAAATAAATAAATAAATAAATAAATAAATAAATAAATAAATAAATAAATAAATAAATAAATAAATAAATAAATAAATAAATAAATAAATAAATAAATAAATAAATAAATAAATAAATAAATAAATAAATAAATAAATAAATAAATAAATAAATAAATAAATAAATAAATAAATAAATAAATAAATAAATAAATAAATAAATAAGTAAATAAGTAAATAAGTAAATAAGTAAATAAGTAAATAAGTAAATAAGTAAATAAGTAAATAAGTAAATAAGTAAATAAGTAAATAAATAAATAAATAAATAAATAAATAAATAAATAAATAAATAAATAAATAAATAAATAAATAAATAAATAAATAAATAAATAAATAAATAAATAAATAAATAAATAAATAAATAAATAAATAAATAAATAAATAAATAAATAAATAAATAAATAAATAAATAAATAAATAAATAAATAAATAAATAAATAAATAAATAAATAAATAAATAAATAAATAAATAAATAAATAAATAAATAAATAAATAAATAAATAAATAAATAAATAAATAAATAAACAAACAAACAAATAAATAAATAAATAAATAAATAAATAAATAAATAAATAAATAAATAAATAAATAAATAAATAAATAAATAAATAAATAAATAAATAAATAAATAAATAAATAAATAAATAAATAAATAAATAAATAAATAAATAAATACATAAATACATAAATAAATAAATAAATAAATAAATAAATAAATAAATAAATAAATAAATAAATAAATAAATAAATAAAGAAATAAATAAATAAATAAATAAAAAAATAAACAAGTAAAAAAGTAAAAAGAAGTAAAAGAAAAAATATATAAACATAAAAAATAAAATAAAATAACAAACTGAGAATACACTTGTTCAATAGTCTTTCTTTCCTTAGAGATATTTAAAATGATTACTTAAGACACTTATACAAAGAGTTAAGTAACAAAAAAAATATATCTTCCTAAAAAACAATAATTCGGCCCAGCAACACTTCCCAAAAGAACATCTACTGTAAGTGGAAGGATACATTTTAAACTTACAGTAAAATATCTTGATGTCAAGGATGGGATCGTTTTTAATGCTATAAAATCATTTTAATAATAATGGTGTTTTTGCTAAAGGCTGCAATTTACAAATTCTAATATTATGACAAGAAATAGAATAAGTTTAGATGATTGTTACATAAAATTCCAGTTGACAGTGCTCTTTTAGCCAACAACTTATGTAATGAAAATGTGAAAGAGATGCTATATGAGATCGTTGTGGTTATAGCACAGATGCTCCACAGATTCATAAATGTAGAGCACTCAATAAGCATGGTTTTCTGCTTAAGGCAAGTCCTTCCCAGCTAAGTTAATTTTCTCAATTCTTTTCTCTTTTCCTGTTTCTTCTCTGCCTCTACATATACGTTACTTTATTAGAACTTTTCCCCGTGTGCTTTTCCCCATTCAGCATTCCCTCCATTGCATCTCTTAGCAAGCAATTTCTTCTCACCTGAAGTACTTCCCCCAACTTTAATCTTCTTTGCTTATTTTGCCTGTCCATTTCGAGAGGTTCCTTGTTTTCTGTGTTGTCGATTTCTCCAGCTAGTCACAAAGTCAAACTTTGCGTTGGTTGCTCACTGCTGACCAACCCGGTATCCAACGTTGAATGTATAACAAGCAGTAAGTTTGGAGTTTGCAATCTCTTGTACTACGTGATTTGGATGCTTCCACTAAACGACATGGATGTAAAGTGTTACGTTTATGATGCGTCCGTGCTTGTTTACATTGTGAACAGAACAATGTATCTCCCGAGAGAAAACCGCTCGTTTCTTACGCGCTGGAGGACGTGTGAATGTCATGTAATATGCTGAAAAATGATATAATTATGTTAAAATTCTGTTTCAAAAATTTATTTTAAAATATTTACGATTTTCATTTGAGCTCCAGTCGTATATCCCCGTAGAGGGTCCCTCCGTCATCAGTCCTATTCACAATGTTCAGAGGAATCTATTCTAGGGTAGCTCTCTCTTTAAAGTACAACCAACGCAACATGAACATCAACTTTTCACCGCGTCTAAACATGCAGCTCTAAAATATCTGTAGGAATGTGAGGATAAAAGTAACAGAAAATTTGGCAGTATATTCTTCTCCAAATTCGCTACCAACTAGGAAATGTCAAGAAAAATGTCCTCGGTTTTGCAATTTGGTCCAGTTAATCCCGATCGTACTGACCACGGACACTACTGTGTTAATCATTCTGCTCAGTAGCGTAACTGCTTAAGGGTTACTGATCGCTCTCCAAACTTAAATGATACTTTGGATGATTTTCCATTATGAGCAAAAAGTTGTATCAGTGCTATCGCTTTACTTTTACTGTCCAATGTTACAAAAGTAACTTTTGGAAGCGTAAGGCATGTAGCTCACAACACAATATCATATATATGAAACTGTAACATCTACCCACCAGAGACGCAGTACAGAAGAACTGATAATTAGCTTAGTGTACAGAATGATGTTGTTTTAAATTATTGTCAGTTACAAGCGCAAGTGGGCGTTATGTCAGTTAAGTTTATCATTCAGTATCGCGATGCACGGAGCAGTGTCGCCTCCAATAAGAGATATCATTTTCAGGATGGAATTAATTTTGACGTGTTATGCTTCACAAACAAAAAAGTAGCGTTATGAAAGTACAGCATAAGTAATGCCATGTAGTATGGATTTGTAAAAGAAAGTCAGAATAAGGTATGAAGTAGATGAGTGAAAGATGTAACGAGCTTGGTTGGAAATTGACAGTTTCACAGGCGAAATGCTCTCTCCGATATTACTTTTTAATAAACAAACTTCCAATATGTTTCATTCACCAGACTTCTTTAGTCATTCATTAACATGTTGTCACAAAAGCTTATTATTTTATCTACTGCATATAAATCGAGACAAATAGATGCAGAAATGGCTTTATTGCTTATTCTCTTGTAGTTACAAGAGGATTAGGGCTTAAAGGAAATCAAAGAATGGGTTGCTATTTGAGGGCTTTGTTTTTCAATTCTCTTTGTACAACCGTGGGAAAAGAAACAAAAAGCAATTTTCCACTTCTGAGCATTCGAAACAATAGGAAAAATGTATTGGAAATGGTTAACACCATAAGAATTCTTATTTGGGAAAATTTCTGTGCAGTAAGAGGTTGTCTGTCTCCTACGGTTTACTAATTGCATAGAAGTCGTTTCAGAGTGAAGAAGATTCACAGGTAGATTTTAAAATACTTAAATCATGTATTTTATTTGATGTGAAAATATCTTAAACATTTGGTATATTAATAAAAATTGTTAGAACTATTTTCCCGAATATAAAAAATAATCAAAACGTTTGAACATAGAGGTTAGTTTCGGGTGAGGAGATTTTCTTGAATAACTCCGTGTGGCAGCCTTAGACGGTTTTAGAGATTCTAGAAATTAGAGATAGTCTATTATGTCCCATGAAGGACAAGCTCTATACTTAGGGTAGCTGTGTTGACTTCAACACGGTGATTCATTCCATTTTGGATTTGTGTCGTTTTTATCACTTTCTCTTGTTCCTGTTCTCATTATTCACTTGCTCTTGCACTCGCCTACTCCTACACTTGCACTTGTGTTTTGTCGCCCATGGATTTCCACTTCCTTTTGTCTCGAGCTATTGTAGACCATTGCTGTTCTGCTTGTGCAGTGTAGAAATCCGCCCATCTTTGTCGCAGTTTTCCTCTTTGGCGTTTTCCTGTGTGCTGCTCCAAAACTGTGATCTTGTAGGTTCATCTGTCGTCCTTCAACCACGCGATGTGACCTCCCCATTTCCACTCCAGTTTCTTAACTCTTAGCGCTACGTCTGTTGATGTCATTTGTGACAGTGCAGCGTTGGAGATTCTATCTGTCCATTTTATTCCCAGTATCTTGCGTTCCATTTTCCTCTGGTATACCTGTAGTGCTTTCATCTGCCTGCTTGTGGCGGCCAACGTCTGATTTCGGGTAGACGCAAGCTTCTAGTACTTCCAGCTTGAGTCGTCTGCTTAACGTTCTGTCTCCTAATATAAACTGATGGGATCAGAAAGATTTACATGCTTGGACTATTCTCCTCTTTAATTCTCTTGCTGTCCTGTCCTTGATGGGGATTAGTTGTTCTAAATATAAACATTCTGCTATATCTGTTTCCATCCCTTAGGAACTTACTAACCTTAAAATGTTTAGTTTGATATTTATCGCACTCTTCATTTTTCAGTTATTTTACTCAAAGGCACACCCACATGAACAGCTTTCTAAAAAGTGCGTTATTCCGTTTCAGGAGGCTTCTAGACATGCATCCCCGGTGGTATGTGAGTTTATTTCCGTCACAGAAGGCAACATTTTCACTAACTACTATAATTAAGCTGTAGAAAAAGTAAAGCTTGAAGTGCTGAACATTTTAAGGATATTCATTGCGTTTTTAAGACTTTTCGGAGGAGGAAAAATAAATTTTGTAATATATATTTTGTGGTACAACGTGGTTAGAAAAACATTTATAACCAAGAAATATGTTTATTGTACAATAGTGTCAGTTATCCTTTATAACAATACCACATTAAAAAGATTGAAAATAACAACAATGTGTTTCTACAAGATTTGTTATACAGGAATTCATCTGCTTATGTTCTGGTGGTTAGCACAGTACCTACATTTAAAATGCATAGGCACTGGCTTCAATTCCCTGCTGTAGGTTGGGAATTATTCATGTCAGACTTATTTTTGGTCCTCCATAGACTACAGAAGCACCAATGGAGTGTAAATGTGTTTAGTGTTTACAGAACAATCTTAAGTAACTCAAAAACCAAAGTAATATTAGGAACTGTGGACTAGTAAACACCAATTCCGAAGAGTAATTGTTCCAGAAACAAATTCGATGATCCGAGGATGTTAAACGTGGCATATAAAGGCGAACATTTTTAGAAATCTGATTTGGTTCATATTCGTCGTTCTCTGCTCTTTTCCGAAGTTTTCCTTTAAACCCTTGCTCCTTTATCTACAAGTATTTATAGTTTTGAAATTCCGTTCGCTTAGCATGACCAATAGATAAAAAATACACCTCTAAAGCGAAACAAAAGAGTAACAAGAACCTGCAGCTATCTGAGGAAAGTGTGTACTGGAAAATTCAAATGAATAACAAACACAAAAGCTATTTAGAATGAAGGGGATTTCTGAAGGCATTCTTAGAAATGTAAAATATAGGTTTAATTTGTCGTGAAAATATTTTAAACGTACGGTATTTTAATAAAAATCGTTAGAGCCAGTTTTGAGAAAATTAAATTTTTCAAAAAGCGTCCCATGTAGTAGTCTGTGTTGGAGGGATTTTCTTGAAAATTCTCATGCTACATCCTTGGAATATGTTTAAAATGGTTAACAAATTCGGTGCTTTATTGAACTTTTGTGTTTAGTTGTATTGTTTACACACACGCGCTCACACACACACACAAACACACACACACACACACACACACACACACACACACACACACACACACACACACACACTAAGGCACAGACAGCACACCACGGAGGCAACAGGTAACAAGTTAACCCAGGAAAGACAAACAAACCTATAAATGTGATGCTTGAAGATTTTGAATGAAATTTATTTGCAGAATATAGTCAATTCTATGTGTACGGTGTGAAAGAGGTGCCCAATATCAATAAAATTCTTGCAAGAGCTGGAGAACAAATTGGATTTAAAGGAGGTTAGGAAAATTCACCGTAGAAGTGTGGGAAACATTTGACTTCAGTTTAATAAATTTAAAGTTAAATGTTGATTTTAATAGAAACAAATTGTTAATCACATGGAGAGGAAAGAACGATGAAACAAAAATGAAAACTCTGGTGTTAACATGATGCCCGTAACTTACATACATGAGACCTGGATTCCCTTTGAAAGGTGACATAAACAAAAGCTGAAAACATAGCTACATAAAAGAGGTACTTGCGATTTTATAAAATCTCCAAAGAAAATACACTTTTGTTGATTCAGAGTACATTGAAATTAGGAAGCATCTTATTATGCATAGTAAAAGTGCGTAAATTAAACTTTGAATTTGTTCTGGACTATTATAACCTAATGCAACTCACTTAAACAGAACAAACGGATAGAGGATATGGTGTAACACAGATAAACAGAAATTATATTTATGAAAAACCATAACAGCAAAAATACAGAAAAGTAGCTCAAATCTTAGAATTTCATAAATCAGTAGTTCTGTTGAATGAAATCCTAGAGAATTTCTCAGCATTTTGTTTTGTCGTTCGTGTTCTTCTATCACATACAATGAAATGTTGATTACTGAAATGTATTTCAGCATATCTTGGGAAAACTTTAGATATTTGGGCTTAACGGAGATCTGCATAATTTCAAAGAGATGGAAATGAAAACTATTCATGTCCCTCAACAAAAATATTAATTTTAACAACTTAAAAGGCATTTTTTCTTATTTTCCCCTAAATCTTTCAAATCTACTGATCATATTCGGACAGCAGTATCAGAACTAGGAACCTGTAATCGAATTTTCCCCCTTGTGATTGCCCAAAATTTTATACTAAGCATACATTCCATATGTATATACATTTTCATTTGATAAAGGGTTAAAGAATTGCAACATATATGTGGGTAATCTTTCTCTGGCACATCTTATAGCACCGGCAACTGCCCCCACTGTGACTTAGAGACCGTCCCCGTTCTATAGACGGAGTTTACATAGGATATCCGTTTTCCCTGCCATGCGACATAGAGACTCCGGCCAACTTTTACAACCTTGAAACGTCCAAGCAGAGGGAAGATTAATTAAAATGAGAAATGAAGTGAAATGGGCGAATAGGCAATCTAATTAACCTTCCTAGCCACCCAGCAAGATCCCTAAGAAAGCCTTGGGTAAAGAAGAACGGCCGCGGGAACCGATTCCACGACCATCTGAATGTGTGTCACCCACACTACGCCTGCATCAGCTCGCTCGGTAGATTGGCATTAGAGATTTCATTGATTACGTTGTCGTTAGGTCACACCATTGATTGTTTTCCTTAAGCCCAACATTTCACATTTTAAACAGATTTTCACCGAATAAAGGAAAGTACTCTTTTTCACATTGTTATTCCGCCTTCTAGAACGACAGCCAAAGGTGCCGCAAACATTCCAAGGGTATAACACTACAGTTGGAGCTCTGAGTTAAAAAAAAAAAAAAAAAAAAAAACCACAAAAAACAAAAGAAAATATATTAAATCTCAGATTCTCCTTTCATGTAGTTTCACATGTGCGCATTTTGAGCCAATTTCGCATTCTAATGCATTTTAAAAACGCATTGATGTGTGGGTTTTCAAATGGTGAACATAGCATATACAAGAACATAAGCATTTATTAGCATTAGCTATATCGTACTTGCAAAAATTCACCATCTTTAACTATAGTGTATAAGCGCTAGGTCATCATGTTTAAGACATCTAGTTCCTATACAGCTCATACTTAGGCAATTCTGCAGCAAATACTAAGGAAGGTTCTTAAAATGCAATTATGCGATGTGATTGAAGGAGCAGAGGGAGGACAGCTCGTCCACTGCGACCCGGCAAGGATTTATTGCGGGCTACCACCTCCCTCCGTAGGGAGAGCACAGGCCGGCAGGGACTGTGGTCAACGGAGCCACAGAGACGTGCGAAGTCCCTGACAGTTGGAGACTCTGGGGACCTTGAATCTTGTCACCACCATCCAGAGAGAGGGCCAGAAAAAAGGTTTAGAGAGCGCACGCGTCTGGTACATTTGCTCGCATCCGCCGGAACTACCGTGCTGACAACCAAACTTAAAAGATGACAAGGGAGTGAAATGATAAAGGAAAGGAAACCGTGGTTTAGAGAATGCAAACCAGTTACAAGTGGAAAACAAGGAAAAGCCCAAGTCAGAGTGGTTGGTCGACGGGAACCGAACCCACGACCTCCCGAATCTCAGTAGCACACGTTACAGAGCCGCCACATTGCTCCTTAAATGTAATTATACTTTTCAAAGTGTACCTGTTGTGTGTGCGTCACATAAACTGAGGAGCCAAAACAGCAGTTTGCTTCTGTCAGACGTTCCTGTCTCGTGCGACATTCCCTATCTTACGTCTTCCCCACTCGACATTCATTTATCTTATTCCTGATGCCAGACGCTTCTCCAGTTGTTATCGCAGCTCGTCTCCTGGTTGCAAACAAAGCCGCTTAGCGTGACACGCCAATCCCGTTGTGCATTTCGAGGAGGCCACTTCTACAAGGTAAGTTGTGCTACTAGCTTGTCCTGTGGTCTGGTGTTTAGCATGATAGTTTATTAATCCAGAGGTCATGGGTTCGATTCTTCGCAAGGCTACGGTGATTTTTTTTAGCCAGGATTATTTCTTTTTATATTTATATATGTATGTATGTGTGTGTATGTATGTATATGGACCCACTGGGTACAATAGGCCTCCTACATATGTACTTTTGTTTCAAAATACTTCTCCACATCTAATATACTCGGTTATTTTAGTTTTAATATTTATAGCAAAATGTTGCAAGGAATCTTATTAATCTTGGTTTTACGTTTTGGAATTTGTATTCCGAATTTTGTTGAGTTATAATTTCTAGGAGCTACGCCAGTTTTGTTTCACTTTTAAGCCACACACCGTATTCCATCATTTGTAATTTGCTTGCAAGATAACTAATATATTTTCAGCCAGATTATATCTCGGTGGATACAACCAACCATAGAGAGAAGTAATTACTGCGGTTATCAGCATAAAACATGGAAGAATATAAACGAGTTACTGTAAATTGGTTGGGTCCTCAGAGCTTTATCTGGCGCTATTTAAAGACTTAACGAGGGGGATGTAACAAAAGTAACGGCAAAAATTGGCACAGGTTCAGGAGTATACATAATGAGATCTCTGAATGCAGTTAATAAGGAGCAAAAATGAAATACAGCAGCATTTTCATCAGCATCAGAAGACTGAAGAAGGAAAATACAAAAATGTTGATTACCCCATTTATGTAGTATGGGTAATTTGGCAATGAGAGTCTTGGCATCATTTACATGCATATTTTAACTGATCAGAATTATTTATATTGTATTTTAATATCTTTTGTTTTCTAAACAATCTTAAATGATAGATCCAAAAGGTATGAAAGATCTCGAAATGGCTTCTATAGTTTTATATCGCATAAATTAATTTCAAGGAGCGATTTTTCTGCGAAATAACTAAAAATAGTGTATCTATAAATATTCGGTGATTACACGAGTGTTAGTTTCTATATTACGATATTTCAAAGTATTGTTAATGAATAATCCTGAAACAGTAAATACTTGAGATGGATTTCATAAATAAAACATTATTTAAAATCCTCTCACATTATAAAGTTGGCTTTTACTTCATAAATTACTATAACCACCTTAGTGATGACCTAAAGCTCTTATCGTAACTTAAACTTGGATCAGTTTAAGTAAAAAGCTTTTTTGGCAAATAAAAGAGTATCATAGGCAAAAAGAGGAAGTTGATAGGATTTAATGTGATTAAAGTAGGTGTGGTGTAGTCTAAATTGATGAACATCTAGAATGGCCTTACATTGGAGTGGATGAAAAATGCACCTGACTAGACAGAAAAAGGGGCAGAAGCTTTAGTCAACAAGAGGATGGCTCTGTTACACTTTTTAAAATCGCTGTACACTATGTATATAAATGTTATTTTGTAACTACCCGTGAGCTGTTTTTTTTTTTTCTTTTTCTCAACGGAGAGAATAAAGAGTAAAAGCATGGATAAAATTTGAGCTGTTAAAGATGTATGTTTATAAACAAAGTTTGTAAACCGTTCCATGTAATGTAATAATTGTTTGCACATCTTGCGGCCTGTTACTAATATTGTTAAAGTGCATACCAAAACTTACGGTTTAAAAGTATTACTAACTTCTCTCGCATTCATCCCAGTAAACTCTTAATAACATTAGTAATATTTTACAGGTATATAGGTTAATAGACACTAAAGGGACTATATTTACTAAGTCTAGCCAAATATGTGCCTACACAGACGACATGTCATAGTGGCAAGAGATCAAAAGCATTATTGCAAGTTTACAAGGAACTTGAAGTAAGAGCTAAACAAGTAAGACTGGGAGTAAATGAGAATAAAACTAAATACATGAAAATGACAGCAGATAAAAAATAAACGAACAATTACAAATCTAGTAGCAGGAGAAGAAACATTTGAAGGAATATTCAAATTTAAATATTTAGGAGCGCATGTAAATAAAGATAATAATTTAAAGGAATGCATAAAAGAAAAAAATACAGAGTGGAAATGCAGTTTATTATGCTAACTCACAACTGTTAAAATAGATTAATTAGTAGAGGGACTAAAATAAGATATATAAAACATTAATAAGATCAATAGTAACATATTGTGACTTTGTGGGTTCGTGAAATGAAAAGTCCAATTACACAAACTCAACAATGTTCTTTATTTCCACCAACTTACAGTTGAACACTTGCCAATTACACAGAATTACGTAATGCACACAATTACGATTCACCAGTTCGTCCGTTACCGTTCCGATGCACGTACCCAGTCTTCTCGTCCGTTCGCTAGCACGTCAAGCACTGACTGACTGACTGACTCAATTCACTCACTGCAGCCCTTTTTATAGGAATATCACCGTCTTCTAGAAGTCTCTGGTTTCAGTGAATTACCGCGAAAGTTCCAGAGGACAGGGGAAGGGGAAAGAGGCGGCCAGCGACAAGTGACATTTCCCCAATCACCCCTCAGTTACTGACTGAGATTAATGGGAGGGCGTGGCTCGGCTGCCCTGGTCCCCTCCCAGCTGTCGCCGGACGTGCCTTCCGCTAATTGGGTGACAATATGGTGCAGAAACATGGACCCTGAATAACACAGATGAAAATAATGGTACGAAGACTTTAAAGAAAAAACATTGAGGAGAATTTTTGGACCAGTTAAGGATAAAGAGCAATGGAAAATTAGGTACAATTATGAGTTAGATGAATTAATAAACAACCAAGACATTCTGAGGTTTATAAAGGCACAGCGAAAAAGATGGCTAGGGTATACTGAGAGAATGACAGAAGACAGACTTCCAAAATTAATATTGAAAGGAACGTTGTTTTCTAAAAGGTAAAAATGGGAGGCCAAAAACAAGATGGTTAGATGATGTAATAGAAGATTTAAGGAAGATAAGAATTACAAGGTGGAAAGGTAAAGTTGAAAATAGAGATGTGTGGAGAAGGATCGTGTAGGAGGCCAAAGCTCACCAAGTGCTGTAGAGCCAGAAGAGAAGAAGATATATTATTACGTGGCTAACGCCCAGGGTTGAGTTTCGTAACCAACTAGTGCTAAAATAATTTGAAGGTTTAGTCGAGGCATCTATATTTGGAAACATTCAATTCCGAAGTGGGCAAGTACACGCGCGGCTCACATTTAGGAACTCCTATGTTCGATACCAGTCGACCATCCATTCTAACAATGGGTCTTTCGTGGTTTAGGTTTGGTAGGAGAATAATGGCCATTAACATCTTCCCTTTCAACCAGCTCAACCTCATTCCCTTTATCTGCTTCTCTCACTCTCATTTCAGACATCGGGCTGATCACCAATCCTGGATTTCTCTATCTGATCCAGAATTGAGCTTCCTGAAACCAAAACTAATGACATAAGGGCTAGAGAACCAAGAATCCCCTAATACCACGATAATAGTATAACTAGGGAAGTTAAATAAGGAGAAGAATATGGAGAATGATGGCATGGCTGCTTTTCTACTGCGACTTTGCTCTTCCATACTTCCTGCACACGTCATTTATTTCATCATCACTGTTCCAGGGTTAAAGGACCAGACGAAGGTGTTTCCTCAGGGCGGTGATGGTTTGTTTTGTGGAGGTTTTTCTCTGGCGTCGATCGGACCCCGGATGGCTCACTTTAAGGGATGCTACGGAGTTCAGGAATTGAGGATGAGCTAGAACAGCGGTGGACGTGTTGTATGTGAATGTTAGGACGCCTTCGTGTCCCGGACCTAATCGTTCTTTGATTTTATCCCTTATCCCTCACTCCCAAGTCTCGAGAAACAAACGGTCACATTGTCTTACGTACTGTTCGGTTCCGGGAGCCCTCCATGCTCAATCTTTCAGTCTCCGAAATATCCAGTAAAAGTAGCTATACTTTCAACGTCCTTATTTTTGTATATTGTTTCCATAAAAAGAAGAATCAGGAAGCACTCTAATATTGGCGCATGTGGTATAAGTAATTATTGTCTATTTCAAGTGTTTAATTTGTGAATACATAATAAAAGGTACCACTGGCCAAAAACGAACTGTTTGACCATTAAAATGGCTAATTACCAATCTATGGCACACCATCCACACTATGGAAACCATATCTGAAAGAGGAAAGGCTTGAATTACATAGGAGTAAGTTGTTTTGGTATTTATTTTCTCTAAGGTTTATTTTTGTAGGAAAGCTTAATTTGTAGGTTTATGTAATTGCAGGTTTCCTAACACGGCTTTTTATCGATTTGTAATGAATAAGCAAGTGAAGCATACAGCAGATATTATTATCAGTTTAAATTTGATGATATTATTAGTGATTATGCAACAAACTTCTCTAGTAACGTGGGTTAGGTTAGGGAGACACCTTGCGCGCTGCGACCTACATAGATCCGTTATGACTACTATCGCCAGAAGGAAGGGATGAAGTCAAGGAACTACAGGAATTAAGAAAAATTAAGAATTAAGAAAAATCGCAAAGAAGATGGAAAACGGGAATTCTACAGACCACAGAGATATAGGAATCCTCACCCAGCAATTTCAATCTCATAGCCTCATCCCAATTCTAGAGCTCATTGAGAGAGTGACGAATGACCCTTCGAACAAGCAGCCCTCTAATGTCCCCGGGAGTGCTCTTTCCTATGAGCAAATATCTGTGCCATCTCTTCGGCACTGCACACATCAAAAACCTACAAAGTTGAAAGATGAGAGGAAAAGGGGTGGAAAGAGAAATGATCGAAAGGAAATACTAGTAAATGAGAAACTACCCTACGTTCACCTATCATCGAGGGAAAATTCAAGGCTAGAGAGCACGACCGATAAGAATGGAAACCGGAACTTCCTGCATGCGAACCTTAGGCATCTCGCTCGGTAATCCTAATTTGTAACTTCATTACAGACCACTATGCATTATGGAGTCCATTAGGTATTTTTACATATTACAACAAAAACTGTATTAATTACATTGTTGTCTATTTAGCAACCGGCATCTGAACAAGCTTCAAGCAGCTTACCACTTTGAAATACTTTACGGGAAAAGTACGGCAAACAGAAATATCTGAGATTTCAACTAAAGTTGAAGTTACCGACAATTTTAGAGTAGTAAAGAGAAGCGTATAACTGTGAATAAAAGAAAGAAAGCAGACTGTCAGTGTTGCCGGAATGAGATAGGGAAGAGGAGGTAGCTTAAAAAGAGCAAGGATGAAATCTGCAACGCGAGCAGAGAGCGTGTGTTTTACTGTGAAAAATGTATGATGTCAAACACACGGAAACCATATTTCATTTCTCGTAATTGTTTTAGTTATGACATTGACTAAAAACAGTGGATGTAATTCCCTTCAGCATTCGGGAGCACAGGTATATTACAGCATACCTATGACCAACCATTTCAAAATTCACCTATGCAAATTACATATTTTTACTAAATTAACAATAAAATATTTAAAGAGCAGTATTGAGCAGAATTCGAATAAAAAGCACAAAGTTAATAATAAAAAGGCTTAGTAGAGAACCTGAAATCTCCTGAACATATTTCAAGTTCTTCATACACAACCGTAGTGTAAATCTCACTTTACAAAATACTGTTATCATCTAACTCTTTCTTTTGTTTAACACCGCATTTATAATGCAATGATTGAAACAATTAGATTGAAAATGTTATCATGGATGTGATGAAAAACGACAGAAAAATATATGTTTTGATATTTTAACGAAAAATTTCAATCTAAACCTACACAAATGTCATATTTTACTTTTTCGTTTTTACTATATCTGCAATCCCTTTTACTCCAATATTTCTTCTTCCAAACAGTCACATTCTTTCCATTTCGGGTTTTTGCTAACCACCATCAACAACTTCGTATCACATAGCTGAGACCAAGTCTCCCACTGCCAAACCGCTTCCATAAAAGTTTGTCAACATCCTTCTTTGCTACCATTTTGCAGTATTTAACCCTGGACCTGTGGTAGACACGCAAACGTTACTTGCATTGAATTTTTAATGTTGTCTCTATT